>JAMKCH010007010.1:0-64720 GCA_023653785.1 Ophioderma brevispina
GCTTTTTTAACCCAATAGCCCCAATAAATTGGTACATCACTTAAATCAATTCGAACAATCATAATTTGTTTCCCCTGTACAATGCTGTCCCCTTCTTTCAGCAATGTTCCACTAGGTTGATTTTGGTTAAATTTGTTAATACATTATTTTGGGACAATTTCACAGTATATTAACACCAAAATATATTCTTTGCATTTGTTGGGGTCAAATCATAAAATTACTGGACTAGTTCAATTCCTACTCTAGGCGTAAAAGTTACTTCATTTTATTTTATTTTCAGGTGTTAGTATATGCAATGAACCCGTCAGCGTGGGCTATTGAGTAGAAAGTAAGGAAATAAGAAATAGCTGCCATATGAAAAAAAAAATGGAATGCCTTATAGTCGACCATTTAACACCGGTGTGAAAGCGACTATAGTCCGGTGGGAGACTATAGTGTCCGGGATCCATAGACGAAAACGACTAAAGCGTGCACTAATGTTGCGTGAAGAGTAAATTAAATTGATTGTGACTATTCCTTCCGTGTAGCCGGTACTGTGCGTACGCCGACAATTACTTCTACACCGGGCCAGATTTTCACACACATGCGCACGGGGCTTGAAAAAATTCGAATTCCAACATTCGATTTTTAAATTGTTTATCCAGTTCACCTGCACAAAAGGAAGGGATTTAACAGAGACCTTTTGATTGTAATTCCTCTGCCGCAATCGAGGATGGCGAGCAAATTTTTTGTTGTTGAAACTCTATATTACGAACACGTAAAAGTGAAAAAGTATATTGCATATTACAACATGTCGGCTGTCTCCGAGGTTATTGTTGCTGTTGTCGTTAAATACGCAGTGTTTTATACATCGTTATGCGTTCAGCTAGCTTTAGTTGCCCAGAAGACTTCCAGTGTAGAAAGAAATAAAGGATTTTAGAAGTCTAAATGTGAAAAGTGTGCCCGGGGGCGTCCTGGATTTTCGTTGGGCACCATGCTCGTTCCAGGCCTGGTTCTGATATTGTGACCCCTACATGGGACCAATGTTCAGTGTTAAGAATATATCCCGGCCCCTAAGTAGACCAGTTTTAGTGAAATTTATACGAGTTTTCAGTGAAAATTATACACCTAAAAGGTTTACAGTAGTACTATGACATCCTTAATGTTTTCACATTTTAAATATATTTTTAAATAGTATTATCCCAGTTATATAATCTCTTTGACTTCCACTTATAAATGTATTATAACATCTTACTTGTATGGCAAAATAATTGATTAAAGAGACATAATGGATGGAAAACAAAATTGATCGTAATGAAGGGACCTATTGAAATCACTTCCACGAGTTGAAAAATTTTGATGTTTCATTCTGGACAGTAAGAACAGGAAGAGTTCCGGTGGGTGGACAGTTCGTGCATTTCCGGAACGAAAAAGAAAGGTGTTAAATCCCTGACAGAAATTACAAAGGTTATGTTATCTATACTCGATTCGCGTTGATACGTTAGTCCCCATGGAGTGTTTGGACCTATTCCAAGCTCTACGGGCAAAATGAAAGAATCAAATGCATCTGTCACACCGGATATCTTGGAGGACACTCCGTTAATTTAAACTCACTTTAAACTGCACTAATACAATTTCATTTAATGTACGGACCTTGCACTATAGTGTGTTTCAGGCCTTTAACCATTGCTCACAATAACACAGTCAGTCCATCTAGCTATGCAGAAATCGGTTTTTCGTGTTTGCAATCAGGCCTGATTGGTCACTGGTGCTTCCAAGCATAGCAGAGTTTTTTGAATATTCATAATTTTGAACAACATTTTAAAAATCAAAAATCGAACAACTTAGTTCCTTCTTAAACCCAAAATTTCATCTTAGAGTTTTAAACTGTTAATTACATTAGATTATTTGTTGTTAACTTTAACAGCATACATACCCTATTTCAGAAGTTTTAATAACACGTTAACAACACGTGAAAATAGGATCTTTAATTGTTTATATATTCAATTATGTGCCAAACTTTGATTACCACACATTATATTACTATGGACCGGCGTAATAAATAGCACACATTATCTTTCAAACACAATTCATTAATTTTGCTGATATGTTTATTAAAAACAAGGGATGGGTAGAAACAGTCTCGTGAAAATTTAAAAGTTCGCATTGTAAATTAACTAGGCTACGCCTTGTGTTACTGCATTTCTATTGGGAAATAAACACCAAAGCCGGCCAAGTGTGAAACCCAAGTCTAATCAAGGCAGGCCCGAAACTTCCCCCTGTTTCCAACACGCGCGCAATTGTGCATGGACCAACAGGCGAATAATATTGAAACCCCTGTGCAAATGTTATATGAAGCGACGTAGTGTAACGAAAATTTTCGAATTGTTTTATAAGAGTGTTGGTAAACATTTGGATTGTGAATGAATGTTGTACCCTATATGAAGGTTAGCGCCAACAGAAAGCTCTGAAGTTTTATGTCAACATACAGGTTGCAAAAAAATCAATGTTAAACATGATTAGTGGAACCAAGGGGTTGTTTTTCACTACCGTGTGGGGCCCAAGGGGAGGGGGGGGTTCCATGGGGAACCCCCCTAAGGAAACCACTTTCACGAGGGAATTGTTTTGCACGAAATTTATACCACATGTGGGGTCCACAAGACAACCCGAAAATCAGCACAAAAAATGGAATTTGTTATTTGGCTTGCAAATTAGGTGCCAAAACCATTGTTTTCAAAAAACGCGAAAATTGGGAAAAAAGATGGGAAAATTTCAAATGAGCCTTGGGCTTACACCAAAACATTTGAAAAAACTTATTTTATGTTGAGATCTATTCTAGAAGACCCAAATTACATATATTTAAACACCAAAACTAGCAGTTTTAGGGAAATCCGTTTTTTTAAGGGTGTTGCAAAATACACGTCATTTAAGAAATAAGGGTGTGATGCAGATCCTTTATGGGCGAAATAATGTGTCCGAGGTCGGGGAAAAAAATAAATAATGGACGAGGGCAGCCGAGTCATTATTTTATTTTTCCGGCCGAGAGGAAATTATGAGCTCATAAATAATACTGCAAACCCTTGATTTCTATCTATTACCAAAACCAGCGTGATATAATGAGGAACATGCATTCGCGACCCTTATGCAGAATAAATGGGCAGTAAATGACCAAATAGAATGCCAGCATTTTCAATAATGGGCAGCAGAGGTATTAGAAGCCCCTAGAGTTGTACAGTACCGTTTTGGCAACATCCATGATGAATTGTTTGTGTTAGCAAATAAAGGGTTAATTTTTTTAATGTTACTAATAATATTGTTTACTTACATGTATGTGTGAACTATATCACGCAAAAAAAAAAAATTGCTGTGGTCTTGGTTCTTATACTATTTTTAAGAAATTCTGAAATGACTTCCGTTAGTTGCCCAAGGGGAGGGGTCCATGGGACCCCCCACTGTAATATAAAAATCATTACCGGCTTGGGCCGATTTAATATTTTGGTATTGAAAAAGAAAGCGCATTTAAAAGTCAGACAATTACAAAAAATTTCGGCGCAAAAATCCCAAGGTAAAGCAGCCAGCGTGAAAACAAATTTTGGGGGTCCCTAGGACCCCCCCCCCCCTTGGTCACTTAAGTGTTAAGTAAAACAAATAAGGGCGTAGATGGAAAGGGGGGCATGTTCGGACGTCATTAAAAAGGGTATATTTTAAAATTGTTTCATTGTTGGTTCAAGAATAAAATATCGGACTGCATTTTTCTGATATTCAACCAAATCATAATAATTACTTATAATACTTCAATTTTTGAGTATCGATCGGTAAAGTTGTTCCGTTCATGTAACAGATTTGGGACTAAACTCCGCAATTGCACGGGATCCTGGAAAAAAGGAATCGGGCGAATGACTCATTATCGAGCTACCTAGCGATTGAACTGAAAATGATGAACAGAAGTCCTTGCGCTCATTGTTTTTCCACCTCCGCAAGAATGGTTACTGGGTCAGCATATCAGATGAATTTCGCGTATAGCATGTTCTGCGACCACAATTCAAAAAAACATTCAGAGGGGGATTAAGGCATTGTACTTTAGGCTTGTTGATCTGGCAAGTGAAAAGAATGGGATAGCGGAATTAAACATATATTACAATTAGCAAATGGTCTGAGATGGATACAACATGCTTTTTCAACTTTAGTAAAATGCTGGCAATAATGTCAGAATCCTTGTTCCAGGAAAATTGCTAACAAATTGCCACCTCCACACCCCCCCGGAAACTCTTCTGTAAAACATCCATTTTTTTTTTCAAAACTCGTGTAAGTGATTTTCAATATGGTCCTTTCATTTGTAATTTTTTCATTGTCAATTAGGTCCCTTTAAGATTGTAAAAATTAATTTTTTCACGGTTATGCATTATTACATAAGATTTATTCATATTGTTTTTGCTTTTCTAGTGACAAGATTGATTGAAGATTGAAGAATAATGTGAGTGGGATTATACCCCTTGGGGCACCTGTTCTCAAATTACATGAAAAAAGATACACATTTAAAAATAGCCAAGATAAAAGAAAATGACACTTGTGCTAATGCAAGAAAAAATTAATTACTTAGGATATTTTTGCTGACAATTCACAAACTGAATTGAACCCCTAGCGGGACTAGACTTGAGTATTGTGAATTGATTACCTCTAGCTGGTAGTGCGCATTTTGCAGTTAAGTCCCTCTTTTTTTTGGACGATCATGGGATTCCCGACCAAAAATACAAGGCCCCCCCCCCCCCTGCCCGCGGGCGTGTTGACGGGTTTCCATGTAAGCCGCCATTGGTTTGAGTATTTTTTCGCAGCATTCATCGCTTGCTGATTCGCTGATTCCCGATGAACCGGAATCTACCTTGAAAATGGTGGATTAAAAATTGTCTTTCAACTACAAAAATCTCCTCGTACTAATCCGTCTGTATTTAAAAAATAAATGACTAAAAATATTTGTCGTTATTGGGATTCTAACCACGGTCTTTTATTGTAGTAACCGGTATTTTGCTTACTCATATTTAGAATGAGGAAAACCTTACCGACTTGGCCAGTTTTGTTCTCCAGTGAGTTATGACAAATCCGCGTGAATAGTGTAAATTGCAGCGGAGGGATAAATACCAAATGAATTTGCCAAAATCAATGGCTATGATTTCAAAATTATTTTAAAAATGTTGCAATGTTTGCGAGAAGATCTGTAACGGCCTATCCTTTCTCAAACACGCTGTCAAATTCCAGCTGAATTTCTTCACTGTTTTTTGTTTGTTTGTTTGTTTGTTTTTTGTATCAAAGGAGATTAGTAAGTAAGTCACAATTTAAGCATTTCCAAGTTTGACTGATGAATACACAATCAAGGGCATGTCTCTTCTTTATCCTTACTACATAAGTTTGGTTCAATTAATCCAGCATAACCTTGTAAACTAAGAGTTTAATATTAAAATATTTAAAAGACAACATGTCTTTGACAAATAAGGGAAACGGTCTCTGTTCACAATGGAACAACCGACGTTGTGTTGATATTCAAGTTTGGTTTTCAGGGTATATTTGTGGTTTCTAATAAAGATCTTTACACGGACCATGGTGTAGAAAGGCAGACTGATTATTTACGATATGTTTCAATTCGATATTCTCAATGTCTAACAGACTCAAACGTAATAACCATTACATATAAAGAATTATTAAAAGCCCTTAAAAAATTCTAAGAGTTGGGAAATCACCCAGGTTCAGATAGCTTAATTTTTATTTTTTAAAGTGTTCTTAGGATTTATTCATTGGTTTTGCTCCGTTATCATTAAATTATGGCTTTTAACATAGGTAAATTATAACCAACGCAAAAATGTCGGTATCATATAGGCTGAGAAAAATAACTTTGACATTCTAGGTGTGAAGCTGGGAAAAATTGCAATAGAATTTCTTTCACCCCAATGCATTTCTATATAGTACACAGAATGCCATACTAAAAGTACAGAAAAACCAAGTGGTGGAAATGGCTAATTGCATAAATCAAAAGGCTGCCAATCCGAAGATTTTTACAAGAATTTGTGTTGTATTACTTATCTAAAATAATATTTGGCACCTAAAAATGCCTACATTTGTTATATTTATGAAATAATTTAAATTGTATGTCTTCTACAGACACCATTCATTCTTGGCAGAAGTGTTACTTAATTTGCATAAAATCCAAAAATGGCCGCCAATTCTAAGACTTTTAACCACTGATTGTGTTATATTTCTATTACTTGGCACTAAAAGGCCTAAATTTATTACATTTATGACTTGATTTCTTTTGTCTTAAAGAGGCGCATTACATGCTTGGTAGAATTATAGACACTTAATTTGCTAAATCTAAAATGGCTGCAATTCTAATTGGAGCGAAATGTGAAACTTTGAATCACATCTATTATTTGCCCACTTGACTTAAAACACATTAGATTTGCTTTCACTATCACAGCACTGGTTAGTTAATTCCTACCGGCCATCCCCACCTCCGTCACATTTTACACCCCCCCCACACCACACACACACACCCGCGCCCACACACCACCCCACAAACACACCCACCCCCACCCACACACACACAACACACGCGCGCACACTATTATCATTGGGACATGCAAACTGCACACTCTTAATTGAAATATACTTACGACCGTCATGATAAAATTTGTCAATAAATAACTGGACTATGTGAAAAGTGTATCCCTGGTCCTTTTGGGTTATCCATTACCAAATCAAAAGTGCTCTCCACATCCCTAATCAAGCATTCATGCCAAAAATGTTAAAGAATTGGGGGGAAAATATAGACATCGGGGGTTTTTTCTATCAAAAAAAATGGGATTCTTGATTAAACATGTTTGATGCTCACTGAAAAAACTTGGTATATCGTTTAAATAAAAGTTATTCAATCGATAAACCAGTTTTTCAATTGAAAAACTTGAATTTCGATTGAAAAACCTATATTATCTTTGAATCACCTAGGTCCATTGGAAAATAAAGGTTTTAATAAAAAAAAAAACAAGGATTCCCGCCAAGAGAAGAATCCAACTTTTTTTTCAATCGAAAAATCAGGATTCTCGTCGATACACCAAGCTTTGTCGAGACATTTCAGTTTATCGATAAAGATCCATCTTGATGTCTGAAGGTTCCTCCTAAAGGTTTGCAGGAGAGTTAAGCAAGACAGAATTAGAAAGATGTTGTACAGGCGTGCCAAGAGGGAAAACGCTATAGTCTCATACATTATTCAGAATGACATATATCTTGTGGTGAATGTCACGTGAATTCCATACTGGTTGCAATTTTTTCGGCAGTTGGGTATGCAAGGGCAACAGTTGAGCACGTGGAAGTGTTCAAAAAGATGCGATCCATTATGAGGCCAAGGTACTGTTGTGTTGCATCGTGTGACAGTTTTTGTCCCTCTAAAGTGAGTTATTTTCTCTTTTAGCGCAGTGGTTTGCAAAGTTAAAACAGTGCCGGTGTGAACAGGAGAGATAGATATGGTCCGGCAGGATTTCATAGTTGTTTCCGGGCCCATGGACGACAACGAATAAAGAGTGGAACTATGTTGCGTGCAGAGTAAACTGAATCGTTGCCCTATTGTTCACCATTGTTCCCGGGCTGACTGTGAGCCCGGAGGACAATATATCCTGACACAACGAGCAAATCTGGGGTTTGTAGAGTTTCTAGGGCCATTTAATGAAAATGAATGACACTCAGGATGAGGAACGTATGTCTTCGCAATATGATTCCAAGGCCTCAAAGGAATCAGCCAGCATTCCAAGTACCATTATCGTATGGTAGGAGTACTGCGAAAGAAACTCCCTTCGACACTCTGAGACATAAATATTGAAGCGACTGGGTGGCCAAGTAGACTTGTGGGACACCATTCTGAAGTTTGGGTTTTCTGTGCATTATGCTCATTTGATGTCCCCACACCCCAGGACAAAAGACCTGTTCTGGATGAGCAGCAATATGAAATTGACAAGCTTGACATTCAGGGAAGATTTTTAGTAGCGTAAGGAGAGAATCTCGATGCCAGGCTGTATCATAGGCCAATGCTAGATTCTATAAAAGGATTGCCCCAAACTTATGCGTCTTTGGAAGGTGGTTTTCGAGATCATTGGCATGATCTTGCTATCTGAGAAGTTGTTGATTACCTCTTCGAAAACCAATCTGGGTGAGGGGTTGTGTAGCTTATACATGTGAGATTAGCGGCGAGATTGTTGCTATTTACAAGTAGAGAGAAAGATTTGGAGCCATCGCACAGCTTCAGGTCCATATATTGCTTCAATCTGTATGGATTGTTGTCATTGCCAGGAGCTTTCCCATTCGTGAGGAACTTGCTGCCTTGGGAAAATCTGCATTATAGACAAGTTACATGTGCAAGCTGGTATTGACCATTTTCATTTAAGAAAAACATTTTATGTCTGGAAGTCAATCATCGTGGTTGGTTACTCTAGGGACCTCCCTTGAGTGGAAAAGGGGCAAGGGCCAGCGGGGAATTCAAACTTGCAACCTGAGATTACACCAAGTCAAGACTGGACCATTGCATCACACAAAACCAGGTGGTTTTCATGTCCATTGTGATTTAAGTACTTGAAGCGATGCCATTTTCAGAGACAGGACACTACTTAACTGGGGACAGTATGACCGAGGAGGCTGTTGACGGTGTTTCCAGGGCCCTTTAACAGCTTAGGGGAAAGTTGATATTGGATTATTCTCCCTCTCCAATCTGGTACGTCTCTTTTGGCAAAGCAAACCAGTAAGCTTGTTGCCTTTTTCTGATTCTCCAGTATCGCAGTCGGTATTACGCCATAAATTTATACAACTAGACACATTCCTTGTCTCAACAATGGGTGTAGGGAGGATTCTGCCTCTGGACTGGGAATGCTGCTTGGTGAGCAAGCAGTAGACGCAGAAGTCCAGAATATGCGTGTTGATGTTAGAAGACTGGAAGAAGTCGGTCTGGCAGCTTGGATGGACTAGTTCACTTAAATTAGTGTTTGAACTTGCCACTTGGGCCAGTTGGCTTTCCTGGAGTTCAATCTCTTTTTGTAGAGGGGGATTGTGATCGTGGTGTCACCAAACCAAGATAGGGCAGTGCTGATCTGGGGAATCTAGGAAGGATCTTTCTGGAGCAGCGGGATCGGATTCCCAGGTGACTGTTGACAGGTAGGGAGAGGTCACGCCCAATGAGTGCTTGGTTCGAAAGTAGGCACAACCTTACTATCAAACAGCAGTTGGAGGGGTTAGAATAGTCGTAAGAATAGTCATCTCAGAACTTCATTTTCTTGAGGAGAGTTATTGCTATGAGCTCCTCCGCTCTCCTGCATTAACTTTTCAGGAGCTCAAAAAAGTGAGCTTTTTGTTTTTACGGCGGTGTGGGCCAGTAGTTACCCACTGTGTTATTCTGGTTCACAGACTGCGAACGATTTTATCTTAAATCGGTACTGCGTGAGAAACTAACGTTATTAGCGGCCCATAGAAGAATGGTGTGTAAAAGGAAAAAATCTTTTTTTTTTTTTTTTTGGGCACAGTTGTCCGAAAATTTTTGTTTCTTACTGCAGGTTCTGAACCTACACACTAAAAAACACGTGGTAATTTTTCGTGGTAAGTAGCCAAAACTCTATGCACACTATTCCGAAAATTAGTGGTCAAAAGTTTGACCACGAAAGGGTCAATTGTGAAGCTTTTGTGGTCAAAATTTGACAAACTATTTTGGAGTAGTGTTAAAGTGTTGCATAGTTGGACATACCACGGGAAAATGGACTACGTTGTTTTAGTGTGTATAGAAAACCCTTGTGAGGGGGGCGGGGGAAAACTGAAACATTTTCTATAGGTAGTTGTTTTAGAAAAGTTATTGGGTTTTTTTTCTAGGAGAGAACCAAAACATTTTTCCCATGGTTGGTACGTCACTAGGATAGCATAATTTAAATGCACGCTCGTAACTTTCCCGCACCGCCATATTGGGATTTTATACAAGTAAGGAAAACCGTTGTGAATCAATACCAAGTTAATAAATGTAAAATTTTTAAACTGTGTTTATGTATGCCAGAGACAATATAGGTGAAAGAAAGAAATACAGCAAATTATGATGAAAACTCTGAAAAACTCTGAAAAAAAATATTTTTGAATTTTATATTAAAATTTAGTGTATCCTTTCCGCCATCAGGTTAGTATTTCTATATAACGAGGAGCATAAATTATACACTTATTAATGTTAAAACTATTGTTGTCTGGCTTAAAACAGCTATTTAGTAGATCTAGCCCCCCCCCGCTCCCCCCCCCCACCCGACCAACCAACACCCCCCCACCACCCCCCACCCCCCCCCCCCCCCCCCACCTCCATCCCCCCCCCCCCCCCCCCCACCATGATGTAAAAACATAGGAATGGCGGCCATTTTTGGATTTATGCAAAATTAGGCGTTAGTTTCCACCACTGGGATTTTTGGGACATTGTATATTATAGAAAGCATTGTGGTGAAAAAAAATTTCTATTGCAAATTTTTTTCAGGTCAAATCATATATTTTCCCAGCCCCTATAATTACAAACTTATTAACGAAAGGTTGAGGCTATTACGCCCCGGGACGATCTTTACTAAAAAAAATTGGCGGACCATTTAGGTTTTGCCTCTGCCTGTATTGAAGATAGGATTAAATACCTGATCCACAGATATTATTCACGAGGCATCAAAAGGGAGTTATTCGGGCCGCTATATTGGGGAAAGATAATATTGAGATATGATTTGATTAATTATACTGAAAATAATAATATTTCTGGTATGATGGTTACAATTGATTTCGAAAAGGCCTTTGATTCCGTTTCTCCTAGTTTTCTCCAAAAGATAATTATACTCGATTCATCTGATATGTGACCCCGTACCATTCTTGCGGAGGTGAAAAATTCAATGAGGCGCAGGGACTTCTGTTAATCATGTTATTGTGAGCAATGTTAAGGCTTGAAATACACTATGGTGCGCTTCCATGCATGAATGAAATTGTATTTAGTGCAGGGAGTGAGTTAAATGACCGCCGTGTCCTCCAAGATAATCCGTTGTGGCACGTGCATTTGAATTCTTTCATTCCCCTCTCCGACTTAATTAAATAGGTCCAAAACTCCAGGGGGCGAACGTATCAACGTGAATCGACTTATATATAAATTTAATTTTGACCCGGTCAATAAAGCCAGGGATTAAGGTTTTTTTATAATCAAGCTACCGCTTCTGTTCTTGTTAATGGTTTCCTTTCGGAATCGTTTAGCGTGGACAGAGGTTGCAGACAAGGCGACGGCCTGAGCCCCTACCTCCTTATTTTGTGTGCAGAAGTTCTGGGTAAAATGATTCGTAATAATAACAGCATTAAAGGCATTAAGATCGACAAGGTGGAATATTGTCTATCACAATATGCAGACGATACTGTATGATTTCCTGATGGGTCAGAGAATTCAATGTTTGAGGCTTTTAATATCCTTGGCTTTCTGGCTATAATGGTCTGGGCTTGAGGTAATATGATACAACAAATGTTGTTTGGATTGGGTCAAGAAAAAGGTAAAACCAACACATATGTGATACTTTAAATGTGGGCACCATATTTGGTGCCCATATTGGCGGTCCTCTTGGATTTCAAGAGCACTCACTTTTTTTTCACTGTTATCATCTGAAATGTGTTTGGAGGACACCAAAAGGCCTATATCCTTACCTCACATACCAAAAAAGTGGTTTGGTTAAGTACTGTGGGCGTGCCAGGGAACCCCCCTACATGCCCAACTAATCGGAACGGCGCCATTTACTATATGCATGTTCAGGGAAAGTACGAAAATTTGATACCGGTGTAAGAAAGTAATTATAGTCCGGCGTACTCAAGTCCGACTTTCAACGGTAAGGATGGGCACTAAACTCAGTTGACTATTCAAGCAAACATTAGTTTTTCACACTCTTATATCGTTGTCATTTATGGAGCCAGGACGTGGGTTTCCAGCGGTCTATTTCCGCTTTCACACCGGAAAAAAAAGGAGAAGAACAACCCAAAAAATAAATGCGGAAAGGCGAGGCACAGGAGAATAGCCATTAGGAGGGCGCTATTACTACATCGTGTAAAGGACTGTAGCAAATCACAAAAAATATAAAGCGAAAAGCCTTGCCTGAAAGGCTACTGTGCATTTGTGGACATTCATAGGTGCTGTGAATGTGGGTACTTACTTTGATATCACTGGATAGAAGAGACCCAAAGCCAATCCATTATTCACAATTCAAGTTCACGGGGTTCTGTATGAAAAACTATGTGGGTTGCACCCCCACACCCTTAGATGTTAGATGTATGTCCAAGAAATAGACTGGTTAGACGAGGGTTATAACTCCGTTACCCACTTTAAGACAAGAATGGTTTGAAAGAGTTGTCTGAAGGACACTAACAAAGGGCCTTGGTGTCTCTCTCATAGTGAGCAATTTTAGTAGGATGAAAAAAATGCGATAACTGCTTGATTTTTTTGTTTTTTGAAAAGTGTACGAAATCCAATAGATGTAATTTGCCTTTCCGGTAGGGTTAAGTTACCTAATTTATAAACGAAAGTGTGGATAAGTCGAAGCAAAATTCTGTCAGCGGTCAATTGGTTATTGATTACGGTTATGTAATTTCAAATTTATGGGCCCCAAGGCTGTGTTCCATTTTAGAGTACGTACGCCTAATTAGCCTAGTTCCAAATGGGGGTCATTTTGATGGTTTTTTGTATGTAACTCAAGACTTAAGGCTTGTAAAGACTCATTTAGTGTCTACACAGACGTTTTCAGTGTCAAAGAATACATTAGAAAATCAGTATGCAGAGGTCATATGTTGACAGTTATTTGCATAAATTCAAAATGGCCGCAATTTTGCATTAAGGCTTACCATATGTGTTCAGGGTCAAGGGATACAATAAGAACATGAGATAGTGCGTTAGGTGATATGTTGACAATTAATTTGCCATAAAATCAACATGGCCCATTTTTATGCGTTTGAACCTAACCAAGATTGAGGTAAAAAGCTTGTGTAGATACATATGTTTTCAGGAGAGGTTTCAGATGAAAAATTTGATGGATTTCCAATTTTCTGGTCACCAAGCTGAATTTTGTGAGGAAGCGTGCTTAAATAACATAAAATTCAAAAAATGCCCGTCATTTTGATGGATGTTAGCAGTTTACTCGGATTTAAAGTTTGTAAGAACTGTATTTTGGGTTCTATTTCAGGGCTGAGGAAGACATTCTAAAGTTAGTTGAGCTATAGTTCAATAAATTAGGTCCACATGAGTTTGCCTAATAAAAAATGGCCGCCATTCAATAACAATCTGCTTAAGTATTCAGACTTCTGGAAACGTAATTATTGCGTCTGGACCCATGTTTTTATAGACCAACAGTTTACCTGCTCATAGGTTCAGAGTAAACAGTCTTCATTGCGACTGTGGACATTCCTGAATAAACTGTATTCATTGCTCTTTACGTTAAAGCATCCAAGTCCACCTCGTTGACCAATGAAGGAGAATATGTGCCTTCTTCAACTGCATTGTCTGGTGTGACATGGAAAATAAGTTCCACACAAACGTCAGGAATGGGGTTCAGAGTCATACAGAATAGTTTGCTAAACTTGTGCTCTCGCTTCCAAACCAATATCAGCTGGAATTGGTAGATAGGTGCTGGGCAGTGTGATCTTTCACCATGGGTTGGAAGTGCACCCGGGATATGATGCGTAGTGATTACAGGGTTGGGCCAAAAGGACTTCATGCTCTGTCCCTCTCAAACGTGTTCGAGATGCAAGTATCCGCCAAGCCACGTCAAAGCCATACATAACAAACTTATCTGTGGACGATATATATTATCTGCATCCAGCAAGCCTTCGCCAAGACCATTCAGCAGGTTAAAATAGGAAGCAAACACTCTCCATGCCGTTTTCTGTGTGTGGCCAAGAAGTAAGATGTGGTCTCGCATCCAGTGAGTGCGTGGAAAGGCAGTAATGCATTGACAGAACCGGTCGGCAATTTCTGATGAACGATGTCAACAGGAACATACTTTCTATTCTTCTTTATTCCAGCCATCATCCATAAGTGGTTGCATTTTAGACGGTGGCAGTGTTCAACCAACAGCAGAAGAACATCTGTGCTGAAGCCACAACTGTATCAAAGGGAATGTTGAATGCGTGCAGGACAAGCCTGGCATCTGCCTCTTCATGAGATGCTCTGAGAGGAACACTATTAGTTGCCATGTGACACCATCTCAACTGAGCAGCTGAAAAACTTCAGCCCGGTAGCAAAGAGGTGGCTTCTTGAGCTCTACAATCGCTGCCTTATTTCCCAAAGTTTCCCAAAGATCTGGAGCAAAGCACGTTATGGCAATCCTAAAGCCTGGGAAAGATCCATCCAATCCCAAGAGCTATAGATAGACAAATATCACTCCTCAGCCATACCTACATGCTCTTTGAACGTATCCTGCCCAACCACATCACATCTGTGATAGACGAACACTTCTTACCAGAACAAGCCGGTTTCCGGCCAGGCAAATCAACAATAAGCCAAGTAGTCAACCTAACTCAACATATCGAGGATGGTTTCGAGAAGGGTTGGTAACCCGAGTCGTGTTCGTTGATCCTTCAGCAGCATATAACACTGTTAATCACAGATGCTTACCCGGACCATAAGATTCTGGAACTTACCAAGGACATCCGCTTGACAGAGCTCATCAAGGATTGCTTGTAAACAGGATGTTCTTTCTTCTGCTATCAGCGAAGAAGAGCTGATAGCGTAGGCTAAAGAATGGACTAACTCAAGGGAGCGTGCTCGCACCTCTCCTGTTCAACATCTTTACCAATGACCAACCTAGGAGTTGACGTTTTATCTATGCAGACGGTCTGGGGATTGGCGCACGGGATGCGGACTTCGCGGTTGTCGAGGAGAGGCTCTCCGGAGCTTTGGATGAACTCACTCCTTATTGTGAAGAAAACCACCTACATGCAAATCCTTCCAGGACGCGGGTGTGTGCATTCCATCTGCGCAGCTGTGGTGCGGGTGACCAGTGACCTGGTCTGGGGCACCCCTGGAGCGCTGTGGTGATCCTGTCCGCCTTGGAGTTGCCTTGGACCGCATTCTCTTTTGTAAGGCCCACATGCATCGGGAAGGCGTGGAGTGAAGTACATTCACGCAATAACTTCTTGAACAGACTCGCTGGTCGGCGCATGCCGAGAGGCTTGGTCCAGGGTTGGATGCCTCCCGCCGGCTTATCGCGGGATATCTTCGCCCGGCTCCAGCAGATGACTTGTACATCATGGCGGGAATTGCTCCACCAGACATTCGTAGTAGTGTAGCGAGTATGCAAGAGCGTGGCTGCCGGGTATCTAATATGAACCACCTGTGTCTGGACGGGGACCAGTTGCTGGCCGCCTTAGATCCAGAGAGAGTTTCTTGGGCAAAGTCCAACCCCTTGATGCAGTCTCTAAGGAGAGTCGCCTTGTGGAAAGAAAGACTTACTGCCAACCAAGTAACATCTATTGGTATTGAACCTGGCGAGCATCTTCCACCTGGATCTGACTCCTTTTGGGCTGAATGGCGATGTCTGAACAGATTGAGAACCAGAACCGGACGATCAAAGGTTCCTTGCAGAAGTGGGGCTACCTAGAAGCAGACCAGGACACCACCTGTGATTGTGGAACAGCACCACAGACAATGGAACATCTCTTGGTTTGCCCAATGCTGGAGCAACAATGCACAGACAAGGACCTTGCAGAATTCAGAGAAGCAGCCAGACATTGTACACACCTCTGGCTGGTTCATATTTGAGAACCACTGTGTTTAGATACGATAAGAAGAAGAAGTTGTCATAAGAGAGGACTTCACCTCTTCTTCTTTTTCAAATCCACCAGCAACAACAACAACAACAACCTCCTTGTCTGGTGGAGCATGTTCTAAGAGCTACTTAGATAGAAACCTGGCAAGATCTGCCTTGTTGGTCAGTAATGATATAAAATTGGACCATGAATCTGGTATGGGAACATAATCTACCTTCAATTATACGTCGTATTGGTCTTGTGGTTTTAGATCGCCTTTGCCGATTTGATTGACTCATCACGGTATCTGTCAAATACCACATCAATTCTACGATAGTGAGCACCTGATTGGTAGACTTTGTAAACCCATTAGATAGGTCTCCACTCTGCAAATGTCTTAGCATCAGTTGGCTTGTCGAATGTCGGCAGCTGTAACTCTGGCCTGTTCATTTATCACCAAAGAAGCAGTACTTTGGTTGAGAGCAATACTTGCAGGGCATTCAACTTCGGCTGTTATTGCATCTGTCAAGACTGCTTTTCAACACAGTTCCTAAGTACCTTTTACATCATACACCTAAACTATAACTTTGGGAATCCATGATCATATGACCCAATATTTTCAACCTCTGTACTAATTGTATATGTTGGTATTATAGACACCTGAATACAGTTTAGTCTCGGATCCCCAGATATAGGCAAATTTAATTATAAGTGGCGGCCATTTTGAATCTATGGAAATTAATTGTCAACATATGACCTAATGTCTTAATTGATTTCCTAGTTGTGCTCTTTGACCCTGAAAACGTATGTATACATGTAGACACGAGAATGAAGTCTCTACAAGCCTTAAATCTTGAGGTATGTACAATAACGTCAAAATGGCGGCCATTTTGAATTTATGCAAATTAGCTGTCAACATATGCCCTAATACTATAACTGATGTTCTAATTCTATTCCTTGACCTTGAAAACATATGTATAGACACAAGAATGAAGTCTCTACAACTACAAGCCTTAAATCTTGAGCTATGTACAAAAATCCTATTATCGAGTATGGTATCCCAGCCTGGATGCCATACCAGACCGGTCATATTAGGAAAATTGAAAATGTTCAACAGAGGCTTGCTCGTGTTTGTATTCCCACTCCCGGGGGGGTGGGGGCTTCCCTATGAATCCCGCCTTCAAAATTTAGGTCTTAGTTCATTTTCCAACCGCTTTCTGTACATCTCAATTGCATTTGTTAGTAACTGTCTATATGGCGTTTATGACATTAATTAACCCTTTTGATTATATATCGGTGATACACGTTTTTTAAATATACTTGTTTATTTATAGTTTTCGGGTTCACTTTGAAATCTCCCCAAATATAAAGACAATCGGTCCATTAAACCTAATAGCTTCCTTCTAAGCTTCAAATTTCAGCTAAGAGAAAAGAGTTGGCGATTTCGATTTTTGTATTTTTTCATGTGCAATATATTTTTAATTTATCAATCAAGCATCATGGTTTGTGTTGGATTGTTCGTATTTTCTTCCACTGCTTTCTGTTTCTTTTTTTCTTCTGTTGTTGTTGAGTAGTTTTTGGGTTAGCCACTTTGATAGTGTCACATGCCACTGTCTGGTCTATCCCCGCCAGGCTACTTTGTCCCTTTGTTTTGTACCTCTTGTGCAAATGCTGCGGACTCCCCTTTGCAGCTATGATGCTTCTGTATTCTTCTGGGTGGTTTATCTAAATTACATATAGTGCAATTTAATGTTTTATCCTTTTATGTGTATGTTTTTGTATGTTTTTATAGCTGGCAAATAAAATGAAATGAAATGAAAAACATCAAAATGACGGTCATTTTGAATTTATGCAAATTAGCTGTCAACATATGCCCTAATACTATAACTGATGTTCTAATTCTATTCCTTGACCTTGAAAACATATGTATAGACACAAAAATTAAGTCTCTACAAAAAACCTCAAAATGGCGGACATTTTGAATTTATGTAAATTAGGCACAATTTCCCTAAAAAATAGCTTTTGGGACCAGAAGATTTGGAATCAGCATAACATTTGCATATAGAAACACCATTTCAATTACTCTTACTCAAAATGCCTTCGACTAGTTTCTTTTTGAGAAATGTAACCAGTCTATTATAAGAAATAACAAGTGGTTCTTTTCTACACATGTTACCATGCCCTGCTAACTATATATTAGCTACATACGCAAGTTCTTCAAATTAGTCACACATTTGGTTATAAAAAAAAGTAAACTCTTGATCACATACTTCTGAAATCCTATTCCTCTTTATTATCACTTTCCATCAATCAATTTTAGCAAATACTGTTCTTTGTTTTCAGATCGTGTTACATTTTTAATGTTACTTAGTTGCCATTTTGAACGTATATCTCCCAATCTGATTAATAAATAATTATTATGGTGATCTTTAAAAAATGGGAATGTGGTCATTTTCTTTGACAACATTTGTTCTGTACATTGACGAAGTATTAGAGCTGATGTCGAGTTCAACAGTGGCAGAACAGAATATTGCCCATTATTCACGCCTCATTTGATCTTCATTCCATGGGCATTTGCTCAGTTTAATACAATTTTAGTCTTCAAAGCTCTATTCTTTCGATCGTATTTGTTTTTTATAATAAATTATGTACAAGCAGAAGTCCATTGTCGTAAATCAGGTCCGTCGGTGGTGTCAGTATTATTCCATTCGTCCTTTAGATTCCTCGGTTACTTCCCTAAGTAAGCAGAAAAATTAACAAACAAGAAAAGTGTAGCATTAGATATATGTGACAATTCTATGCTGTTACTGCTCCTGATGATGTGTGTTTGTGCACCCAATTCACATAGCAGGAACCTGTTATACCTGGTAAATGCTATTGCTATTCAGCAGGTACCTGTTATAACTGACTCAATGTATACACTGCATATACAGTGCTATCATATCACAATAGTATTATCGCATTATTCCGTAAAGCTTATGTAGGATTAAAATCAATCACCTCCCACATCCTCCCTCGCTAGTGTAGTGGATAAGAGCATCGATTTATAATGCATATATCACAGGTTCGAATCAAACCATGGCCTTTTTAAAATAAATGTATTTCAATATTATTTAGAGTAAAGAGAAATATTACTAAGTCCAGGGTTGGAAATACGCGTGTACAATACGTTAAGGAACAGTAACCAGCTCTACTGGTACCTGTTGTATAGTACTGCATGCAGTGTATACATTGAATCAGTTAAACAGGTACCTGCTGAATAGCATCTACCAGTTATAACATGTTCCTGCTATGTGAATTGGGTCGTTTGTGCGTGCTTTGTTTGTGTGTGCATGTGGGTGTGTATTTCACTTATTTGAAATGGTTGCAAGACGGTGATGATGAGGAAAGCAGGAGAAAAAAAAACAAATAGCACAAAGGAAAGACAAGTAAGAGAAAGAAATGAGAAAAAGCAAGAAAAACAGACGAAGAAGACGACGATATTGAAGATGACGATGATGATGATGATGACGACGATGATGATGATGATGATGAGGATGATGATGATGATGATTGATGATGATGATGATTCCATTACTTCCATCTCTCCACTCCATCTTAGGGAGCGGTCATTGTTTATGCCGGGGGGATGGAGGATTTCAACTTTTTTTCGGCAAAGGTTTTCGCGTTCCCTCATCGCTTCCGTTCAGACATTTCACACCCCCCCCCCCTTTGGTCGTTCTGATTTCCCCATTTGAAGGTTCGTGTTCCCCTCTCTCTCGTTGGTGGAGGGTTTCGCGTTCCCCTCTCTCTTACAGGGTTTTTTTGGGTTCTCCCCTCAAATCCTCCATTCCCCCTGGCGTGAATGGTGACCCCTCCCTTAGCTCATGGCTTATTAAAATATTGTTTTTCCCCCAATATCTATTTACTATCGATGCCAACACACAATGTGTCCGTTTGCACTTGTCTCGTTAGGATTTTTCATCACTTTGTTTAGATGTCGTCCTTGTCATGCACATTGTAATTAGGTAACTTTGTGGTAAGGGTGACCGATTACCCCGAGCTATGCTCTGTTTGGTTTACCCACCATGATTATTTTGTATTGCCTTCTAATATATACATGCATATTTTTGTATTTCTATTATGTAATGCTGATATCATGGTAAAAAATAAACTGAAACTGAAACTGATGATGATGTATACGTACAGCTGAGCCACAAGCGATGTATCGCCTCATGTTATTCTTATCCTTAACTTTCAGGTTGCATACCGCACAGTGCACGCCATCAGGCCTCGAACATGCTAAAACACACAGAAATACATACGAAATAGTTAGAATGCATTATAATGATATCGGTATAAAACAGACATAATTGGTCTGTGCAACTACAGCAGGAATGGGTAGTTGTGGTGAGTGCGTGCGTCTGTGTGCGCGCGCGTGTTTGTGTGTGCGTGGAAAATTACATTGTAAAGTTAGCGAAAATATTACATTTAGAAGGGACAAAGCAAATCGGCCTGCGATGAAAACTGTCATATTTTTTTTTCAATAATAAGACATTAAAGATATAGATCAAAAACAAAATTAAAACAAAAGAATGACTAAACTCGAATTAGTGAACCAAAGCATTTCCGTGTTTATTCCACCTGAATTTTAAAATATTTTTAAGCGTGTTTTGGGGCTTTTTTCAACAAATGTAACACTGGTTTAGACCTTCACTGGTTTCAACAGACACATATCACAAAAAAACATGCGATTATTTTGTTGGTCCACGCACAGACAGGTCTTATTCTTAAACAAAACTTACAATTTGCGATCACATTGTGTGACTTAACTACGACAGCAAACATGCGCAAACATTATAGACATCCGCACTTGAAGCAATTCGGTCAGCGCGCATTTATGTAGCACCCAAGATACTCAGATGTTGCAAGCTGTTTTGGAATCTAGTCAGTGGTAATATGTGTTCCCGTAGGCCCTGAATGTTTATTTTCTGTTCACTACGGGAACAAGTTACTTATGATATGATATGATAGAGCAAAAAACATGATGGTGCCATATGACAATATGTCTCCCTTTAAGTTCGATAAACCTACCAAATTGCCATGCATTTAATAATAATACTCGACATTTGTAAAGCGCCTTTTCCGAAGGGTTCAAAGCGCTGTTGCCTATTATTATCAGAAAGCGGCACAATAATTTCGCTTCATCTTGGCCGCCAGCTGGCCAAGCTCACATCCCTATCAGCACTTAGATTGTAATATTTCCCATACCAGCTTCCCAGATTTCGCTTGGGGAGACGAGGCAATCGAGATTAAGTATCTTGCCCAGTGACACAAACACGTTGATTACAGCGGAGCTCGAACTTACGACTTACAATGGTTTTATGATCATGAGTCCCGTGGTTATTCGCTGCGCCACACGTGCTCACGTTCGTACGTGATTTTTAATGATATAACCAAATATATTGCATATTTTTAAGGTTTTATCTTCAAATGCACCCGTTTTGGCCGTCATGTTGAATTTGAAGACGCTATTAAGATGGAAACAGCAGATAAGAGTTTGTAATGTTCAAAGAAATCCCACCCCGGATGGCCACGTGTAAAAGTTGTCTTAGGTGGGGGTTTTCAACGTGGGCGATGCACTCGCGTAACATACGTTTAGGGTGTCAAAAACAGCAAAATATGGAAAAAGGGAATGTTTTTTTCTTAACCCTGAAATTGTTTTAGGGTATGTTTTAGCTTGTTTTAAGTCGGTGAAAATGCGTGTTAGGGGGAAATTTTGAAAGGGGTTCCTTGTTCAACAATCATAGCCCCTTTGAATACAAGTGGCCCCCCCGGATCCCACCCTTCAGTAAACTCTTATGGTACTTGAGCGATTTTTGAAACGTGGTAAGTGTTATTGGAATCCATACAAATAGAAAATAAACACGAAAGGCCCACGGAACGAGATCCCTAGATACATATGGCCCTGAACTAATCTTCCCGTGTAGGCATTTACCTTTCTATTCAACAGAATAACGCGCTGTTAAACCATTGAACTCAATTATACAATACCAAAAGGGGAAAATATCAATTTTACACATACGGACCGTCCTCTGTTGCCTCATACCACACAGGCCAAATCCTATTCAATTGTATGAACCTTCGTATTCGTTCAAAATGCCGTCAACGAACTGTGCCCAAATTTTCGTAAAACAACGGTGTCAAGTATTAATTCCTGTAATTACACTTTTTTTAAATGGAAATTTGATATTTTGGCAAAACTTACATCCAACCTTTTTCCCCCTCTTTTCTACAGCCATGAAATATTCCTCGAAATCCTCCACTGTGAGTTCTTCTGTATCTTCTTCTGTCCATGATGCGTATGCTACAGCGATGAGGGCGAGGCCCAGAACAAATAGAAGTGTTTTAGATGCCATCGTGTCTGCCTATATAACATAACAAATTTAACACAAGTTTAATTAAATTAAGTGACTACCGATAGTGTAATTGACTTTGACGGACGGTTTCCAACTATTGATATGAAAAATCTGAAAGTCGTTAAATACTGTATAATAATATTTTCAACAGTAATTTCTTCGGAATTTGGCGCTAATTAAACCCGCAAAATGTAGTCAAAATTTACCATCGATGCCCTCTTAACGTTTCTACGTCCTCATCACTCACAACAACCATTTGAAAAATAGAGTAACTTGATACATGTATCAGTTTCTGGAGGAGTTGAATGAATCATTCCATATGAAGGAACAGACATCGGTGAAACCCTTTGAGGTTTAAAGTATTGTCTATATTTGTAGACCAAAATATGCCACATCTTTCAACCAATTGGTTTAACACAAAATAAAAATAAAACCATTAAATCCCTGGATTTTACACCTTTAAAATGACATTTTATTTGACATAAATATTGACATAGCCTTATCGTCATTTTGTTGGAGTCATTTGCTTAGTTGGCTGCCGTGCATTCAAATGGGAATCCGTGGATAAGAGGAAAACCTGACTACTGACTACACTACTTGATTCAAAAGACTGTAGCTCGGCCTATACTTCACCGATTGGAATTATCTTTGGAGCAAATTACACATAATGAAATATGCTGTCCGATGATACCACATAATGTTAGATATTTTTAATTTTAACAATTCAAAATGGCGGACACAATCTGGGTCATTTTTTTTTTACTCACCCTATTATGTTCTTTAACAGACTGATTGTACCGAGTGTGCCTAAAAATACATCATTCAGAACAAAAAAATATTTAAAATTGTCCTTTTTTTTTTTTTTTTTTTTAAATATATTTGCAAAAAATTAAATTTCTCGTACAGAGCCGATTGGGACAGTAGGCAATTTCAAAACATAGTTTTGGTTTTCGTTAGTCTTGTTTGTCCAATACAATCAATCAATCAATCAATCAATCAGTTTTTCTTTTTCCACCAAAACATTTAAAACCCGTTTTTTAATGTTTACCAATGTACGAAACCAGCCCAACAGTGAATAAGCCGAAAAAAGGTTATTTTTGCGGACAGCGGGTAAGTTAAAATGGTAGTGACATGATATAAAAGTAACTCACTGATTGAAGGAATTACGATATTTTTTTTAAACGGACCTTGGCAGTTTGGAACATTGTCCCGATTTAAGGACTTAGTACTCGAATATGTGAATTTATAATAATTTGATCTGATAGGAGCAGATCACACCTTTAAGTGTTGTGGTAGGGATCTACAACCAATAAAGTACAAATTTAAAGAATCATTATCCTCAGATTGAAAATCTCGTTTTACAAATAAAGGGCCGGTTACCGATGCGCGTAGGCATGAGATCAAAGGAGCGTGTTGATTACAAGACATCGTCGAGGAACTTTTCCCAACATTTAATATAATAAATATTATAGTTAACATGTATTTGGATGTCAATCGTAAATGCTGCGCTTTTCTAAAATTAAGCATCATTTTTCCCTGAATGTGAATATACAACACATATACTACTGACTCCCAAATAATAATTACGGCTATTGGCTATCAGTAAATCCTCTAGACGCAAAAAACCCCCCACAGCCGGGCGCAAGTGGCTGTAAGCTGCGAGAACTAACACGGGATCGTCTGCTAGTCAGTCAAGGTAAGGATTTAGCCGGCTGACTATGTTTTCAGTTTGTAGACTTATGGACCATTCTTTCACATTCATGCGGGGACAATGAATATTAATTATTAAAAGAACATAAAAGAGGTTGAATCTTAAAAAAGAATTTTATTATGGGAATAAAGCCAATTTTTGAAAAAATAAGATTTGATGACGTCAAGGCATTGATTGGTTTATTAGTTGCTTCGGGGGACCCATTCAGGTAAAAATGACGTACGTATCCCTACATTGGAAAAAAACAACCGATTATCGGTCATCGTTCGTCGGTTTTTGAATCAGTAGGGAAAAGGTAAAATTTTGTACTGTTTAGACATAATACACCGTGTTCTTTTGGAAAAAAAATTAATAGCACTTGGGCAGAGGTCATGTACAGACCTTGATTTACATAGTCGGATTTATATTTATCGGTCGCCCCCGAAGAGCCAACTGATAGCTGTTTGATACCTGACACGTGACTGGTACCTGACACGTGAACCAACCTATTCATCTCGCTACCGATTATAACTACAATACGGCAAAGCAGCAGAGCCTTATGTATCTCTGTTGGTACAGCGTAATCGATCAAGGTGTGAGATATACATGTGGGTCTGTACAGGTAGGGTAGGACCACGATCTGCTCGATTGGGATGGGGAGTTCCAAACGGTAATTTGTGAAACTGCTACATGCATTTTACTATGGCAGTCTCGGTCCCAGTGACATAAAAATCATCGCTTAAACTTTGTTAAAGATCTAGTAATATCATGATAAATTAAGAAAAAAAACAAAAAAAAAAAAACAATATGAAGTTCACATCATCATGCTTCTGTTACAATGACATGTGCAGAACTCAAAAAAACTCCAGAAATTCCCCTGCAAAAATAATCTCTATCAAACATACGGTAATACCCTTGAACATAGGGGCCATGGCTACAGAGCTATGCCATCTGTAGCCCTGCGCACCGCTCTATATCAAAACAGCCCTTATAATTATTATACACCCAAAACCATGCACTCCTGGGTATGTAAAGGACAAAGCATTCATGTTCTTTTATCTGTGTAAGTCAGTAGCTGATGTTATTGTTCATGCAGTTTAAAATTTACAAGGTGTTATCACCGAACAGATAGGATTGAGCTATCCATGTTCACACAATAAATAAACCCGACTTTTACTGTGAGTTCAATTAACTTTGACCATATAATTTTATCAATTTTTGGGAAAAGTGACCAACATCTTGAGCAGAACCAAACCCGTAACCTCATTCTATTCAATTCACCACGTTTTAGAAGAAAATGATATCCAGCGACCTATAAAGGATATGCAATATCGTACCGTACATTGCTGAGATTAATATAAAACCACTCACAACAGCCGACGCCGTACCCTGTGTTGTGACCCAAAACGTACGAAAACCCATTACGTACAAATTGTACGTAATGGGCTCAAGTGATCTTATTTTGGCAAAATTTTATGTTCTCGGCCCAATACGGACGAAAAATAATTTTAGTCGACAAATGGGGCGCATCACAAGATCTTGAAATAAGTTCTCCCTCACTCTGCCCAAAACTCTCCTCTATTGACTCACGTTTAGACCACATAACCATCGACCCAAAACCTTGTCCTTATTAAACCCACTTCATAAAATGCTTCAAAAGTGAAATTTGTACGTATCGGGCAGAGGTGCCCAAAATTGTCAATTACTTAAGTGCAGTGTACGCCCATATAAGAGACGGTTTCTATTCATGTGTGTCGTTAGGTGGCGCCTCCCGAGCTCTACTAAATCTCGTTTCATAATGCTAAGATTTGCCTTCACGAGGGATGGCCTACTCGTTTAATAGACCATGCACAACACTGTAGAGATTACAGTGAGGCATTATAGAGGGCGCCAATCATTCTCTCGGGCGTTACACGGCCTTTAAATTGTCATAATTCCTCAAACATGCATTTTAGTAGATTATATTATAATTACAAACATAAAAAGTGAGTGAAATGGTCATAAATGCTGAAATGGAAGTTATAGTATTGGGCCCAAGTGTCAATTGGCAAAATTCGGGTTCCCCGGCCCAATACGTACGATATGGGGGGGGGGGCAGGATTTGGGCCTATGTACTAAATTACATAAAACTCTGTGTAATTAAAAACAAATACCTCAAATAAGATTTAGACCATAAAAATGAATAGATTTAAGCATTAAAAAAATGAATTTTTACGTATAGGGGAAGAGGTGACCAAAATTGCCTACATTCGAAAGTATACGCTAAAGAACATTTCAATGACTTAAATTGTCTAATTGCTAAAAACATGCATTTTACGTTGCCCACATCATATCATTGAGCAGCCTGAAACCAATTCGGCCCCTTAACCATTTCGACCCAATTCACCCTTGTCTATTTCAAATTATAGTGGGGGGCTATTTAGGCGTATTATATCTAAAATTAAATCCAATTCTTCTTTTAAAATGAAAAACACTACCTCAAACAAGATTTAGACCATAAAAAAATCAGTAAGATAGTCATAAAATGCTTCAAAATTGAATTTGTACGTATTGGGCAAGAGGTTGACCCAAATTTTCCGCATGCGTAAGTATAGGCTAAAAACCAAAAATTGTGTATTTTTGTAAATGTCGCAATTGCTAAAAACATGCATTTTTACGTTGCCACATTATATTATATAATAATACAAACATAAAATGAGTGAAATGGTAATAAATTGCTCAAAAATGGAATTTTTGTACGGATTGGCCAAGGGTCAATTCTTGGCAAAAATTCCGGTTACCCGGCCGAATACGTACGAAAAATATTTAGGTCTGACAAATAAGGGCGCACTTACAGAATTTAAAAAAAGTCTCCCAAAAGTTGTTTTTCATTGGCTCAGCCTGAAACCAATTCGGTCCCATAACCTGTCGAGCCAATAAAAATTGTTCGTATTTCAAACTTGATATGTGAGGGGGAGTATGTGGGACCAAACAATTCTATGGGGGGGGGGCTATTTGGTTCCTATGTAACTAAGGTTAAATCAAATATTCTGTAAAGCAAAAAACACATACCTCAAACAAAATTTAGACCTTAAAAATTGAGTTAATAGTATAAAATGCTTAAATGTGAATGATGGGCAGAGGGGACCAAAATTTGACACAGGCCCTTAAGTATCGGCTAAAAAACAAACATTTTAAAAGACTTAAATGTTCATTAATTGCTAAAGAATGAGATGGTCATAAATGCTCAAAAATGGAAGTTGTACGTATTGGGCCCAAGATGTCAATTGTTGGCAAAATTTCAGGTTCCACGGCCCCATAAGTACTAAAAAATAATTTCTGAAAAAGGAGGCGCACTAGAAAAGTGCGTAAAAGCTGTGTTTTAATTGACATTTCATTCGGCCCCATAAACCATTTCGACCCAATAAACATTGTCCTATGATTGGGGGCGGGTGATATTTGTGCCCATGATATCTAAATTAAATCAATCTTCGTGTAAACCAAAACACATACACAACAAGAATTTATACTTTAAAACGAGTTCGATGTCATTAAATGCTTCAAAATTGAATTTGTACGTATAGGACAGAGGTGGCAAACAATTCTCCACATTTCTAAAGTTAGGCTAAAACGCATTAAAAAAAAAAACAAATAAATTACTAAAATGTCATAATTGCTCAAAAAAACCAAAATGTATTTTACGTACATACATCAAGTATATAATAACAACAAACATTAAATGAGTAAATGTTCATAAATTGACTCAAAATTGGAATTTGTACGATTGGGCCAAAATTCAGGTTCCCCGACCCGTTCGTTCGTGCAAGTCACAAAATCCCAGTGGAAGATCCGTCTTTAACCAGCTGATGATAGTTTCATCATCCAGGGTGATCAGGCCTGGAATTCTCTTGGGGACTTTAAACCTCACAGTCATATCTATGATGTGGGCTAATGGTTTGTGGCCTCCACAATCGCAGTTTGGTGATGGTTATACTCCGATTGTGAAGGAATTCTTGTACAACACAAACGCAAGTTTGGAGTCTGTTGAGGTTGACCCTGCTTTCCTATCCAAGGTCACCAGCCTTGGGCTTGCTAGATGGCTGTCACAAACTGCTTTAGGTTCAGAGTAGAGGATGACCATTGCTCATGCCATTGTCATTGATCCAGATGATGATGGCTACTGTGACTGCCAGTATGGATGGGTAGCAAAGTGATCGTGGAAATTCTCTGATCTCAAAGGGGTTGGTGGTGGGATTAGACAACCAGGTTCATCAACTTTCTTGGCGAGCTTGATCGTCTGAAGGTTCCTCCTAAGGGTTTCAGGAGCTATGCCAGACAGAATGGAAGATATTCTACAGGGCGTCGCCAAAGGCAACCCTAACAAGTCTCATTGCATCATCCCCGACCCAATACGACGGAAAACTATGGTGGTCTGACAAATGTGGGCGCACTTGCCGAACTTGAAAGAAAAGCCCCCCGAAGTGGTTTTCATTGACTCAGCCTAAACCAATTCGGCCCCAAAACCATTTCGACCCAATAAAACACGGTCCTATTGCAAAATTGATGGTGGGATAATTGGGCAGATTGATACCAAATTAAATTCAATCTTCTTTGTAAATAAATTTAAAAAACTAAAAAATCTTAAAAAAAAAAAATGAGTTAGATAGTTATAAATGCTTCAAAAGGGATTGTATGTATTGGGCCAAGTGTCATTTTTTTTTTTTTAAAATTCAATATAAAACCCTGATATTCATTAAATGCTTCAAAATTGAATTTGTACGTATTGGGCAGAGGTGGCCAAAATAGTCCACAATCTTAATACAGACGTTGCCACATCATTATTGTAGAATGATACAAAACATAAAAATGAGTGAAATGGGCATAAATTGCTCAAAAATGGAATTGTACGTATTGGCCAAGTGTGATGTTTGGCAAAATTCCGTACCCGGCCCAATAAGCTACGAAAAGATTTTGACTGGAAAAATGAGGGCGCACTTACAAAAATTAAAGACTACAAGCCCCTAAAACCAATTCGGCCCCATAAGTTACGTGTAAAATTAGAAATGACGTGGTACCTTATTAAAACAACCACGTTAATAGGAAGTTATTTCGTAAAAAAATCTCGCTACATTGGTCATTTCAAAGAAGAAAGGCTTGATTGGGGTTTTATGTTGTGTATCATGATTTCTTACATGGTCCTTTCTGAAAATATCTGATGTCATTCAAATCATTTTAAATTTTTAAAAATAAACATGTTACTTCAAACAAATTACCGTAAAATAAGAAATGACTTGTTGTTTTAAAAGTTACGTGTAAACTTGAAATAAACCTGTTAATTCATAAATGTACGTTAAAATTAGAAATGTATGTTTTTGTAAAAACAACATGCTAATTCTAAAGTTACGTGATAAAAACTATCGAGCTATCATTGGTCAAATTTCAGATAAAGGAAGTCTTTGATTGTGGATTTATGTCTGATTTTATTACACGTAGTCCTAAAATAACAAAAAAAAATGACACTTGGCCCAATACGTACACCTTTCAATTGACAATTTCATAATTTTTTGTTTGTATTATTTAAAAAAAAAAGACTAAATGGGGTAAAAAATGCATGTTTTGAATCAATTGTGAAAATTTAAGTAATTAAAAATGTTGGTTGGAGGCCTATACTTAAGTATGTGGACAATTTGGTCACCTCTGCCCGAATAAGTTACAATTCAAATTTAAGCCCAATACGGACAAATTCAAATTTTAAGCATTTTGTGACTTTCTAACTCATTTTTAATGTTTTATGGTTAAATCTGTTTGAGGTATGTGTTCTTTGATTTACAATGAATATTTGATTTAGCTTAGGTATAATAGGCCCAATTAGCCCCCATCCCCCCCCCCCCCCACATATAAGGTTGAAATACAGAAAGCTTTAATTGGGTCGAAATGGTTATGGGGGCGAATTGGTTTTAGGCCGAGTCAATGAAAACAATTTTTGGAGACTTTTTAAAGCTTGTAAGTGCGCCCCATTTGTCAAACAAAAATATTTTATCGTAAGTATTAGGCAGGGGCATCGAATATTTTGCCAGAAAATGACACTTGGGCCCAATACGTCAAATTACATTTTTGAACAATTATGACCCATTCAGGCGCATTTTTATGTTTGTATTATTATATAAGAGGTAAGTAAGTAAACACTGAATGTTTTGGTAATTAAGTAATTTTTACAACTGTTTGGTTTAGCATATTCTTAATGGTGCTTGTTCCGATTTTATGTCTATTGTGTTCTATAATTGATATGAGGCCTGACACTTAAACATACGCCCCATCAAGTAATGTGGGGAACAAACTTGCGGTTTTGATGGTAGAAGCAACCATGATATTACAAAGACACCACATTCAATACTGTGCTAATATTGATGGTAACCATTAAAACGGCGGTTTTTTGTAATGCACAATGAGAAAAATACGGTATGTAATTTTCTGATATCAAAACTCGTACTACTTCCGGGTAAATCAGGGGTACCAAAGAAGCATTATGACTAAGTTTTTTTTTTTAAATAGGGACAAGGTTGTACTGGGCCGAAATGGTTATTGTGGTTTTAAGCTGAACAATAGAGGAGAGTTTGCAGAGGACTGAGAACTTTATTTTCATAGTTCTTGTGAAGCGCCATAATTTGTAAGACTGACATTAGTGTTCGTACGTATTGGGCTGAAGGAGAATATAAAATTTGCAAAAAAAGAGACTTGAGCACATACGTACAAATTTGTAACGTAACCCCGTAATGGGTTCGGACGTAATGGGTCACAACACCCCTGAAACTATGTTATGACTGTCCATTGTCTAAGATAAGTTTATTTAACAGACTTCAGTAAACTTCAGTAAATGTGGTATCAGGGTATATAATGTTTTAAAACAAAAACTACGTTATGGGTTACGCATGCAAGTCCATAAATAAGGATATCTAAATAGTGTAATAAACACTTAACCCTCGTCGTCCCAAGCCCCCCCCCTCGATAATTTGTATAAAGCACCGATGCTTATGATTTTGATTACCAAGGGATAGTATGGTCCTTCTCTTTCAAGCTTGATACCAAAATAAGTACCAGCCATACCTAGTATGGCGTCACCAAATGACGTTTCAGAAGTCCGCGAGTCGGCAAAATTGGGGTGTGTGCTTTGAGGGAGCGCCATATAACTGTTCTGTTTTTATTCTACATTCTTTTTTTTTCGATCACGACGGAGCCTCGAATGGACACCCTCTACGTCGCCGCCATTACTGGGGGGCATCCCGGGCACCAAACACACAGTACACACGCCGCATATTGCTTACGAACGAAATAATAAGCCCATAATCATGATAATAAGAATTTACAACCTACCTTGTTTTGCAGTGTTAAAAAATTTACCGTTTTTTTTTATTTGCCATGGATTTAGAAGGAGGATTCAGGGACTGGCCTAAACTGGAATTCAGGGCAAGTGTCTTACTGTTGTTGTAAAAAATTGAAGGTTATCTCGCCCACCTTGCGTGACTGAGAAATGAACGCGTATGGTTAGAAAACGTGTTAAAAATTGGTAATAACAGCGCGTGAGAAAAATAATTTTTCGTAAAATTCAAACATCCAGACAAAAATAAAGTAACAATAGAATGTTGATATATTCGGTTACGTGAAAAACTGAATAGTTCCCAAAGGACGACGTATTTGCTGAAAAACGTGACATCTCCCGATGCGGGTTGTTGGTTTTAGAAAGGAACTTCCTTGCCCATGTGATCGATTTCGGAGATCTGAAAAACATTAGTATCGTTGGGGCAGGAATGGGCTACGCAGGACTATAGTACACGTGAAATGACCGGCGAGTTAAATGTGGTATTAGACTGAAATGGATACGATGATTGTTCATTGGTCATTAGCGAGTGAATTCGCAGGCAGTTCGTTTACATTTTGAAATTTTTATCGCTATTTGTGCAGCCAAGAAATTTACCTTTTTCCTGAGGCCGCCCATGATGACCTACAAATGGATAACAGGAAATGTGTTGGTGTTGCCGTCAGACTGATCAAAAAATGATCGCTTCTTTGTGGTAACCACGTACAAGTACGCGGTGTTTCACGAGAAATGCAAAAGATGCCCCCCAGTCATGTCATGGCGGATGGTGAGTGCGCGCCCCACGGCGTAGGGGCGATAATAGTCGCCGTCGGATTCGTTGTATTCTTAGTTATTATTTTTTCCACGAAAATAGGGCGAAAATCCAATTGCGCTAAAAATCGGAGAAAATTATCGCATTTTCATGCGGTTTTCAGCTCTAAATGATGGCATTGGTAGTTTTACATAAAAACATAGAGTTTAATATTTTCAAAAAATGCACCATAAAATATCCTTGGGTGGCAACCCCCCCCCCCCCTTGCGACTTTGACGGCTACCTTAACCCCGGTGAAGGTCCTCCCTTCACATTTTTTCGCTAAAATGACCGGAAAGGAGAGAGAAAACGAGTACCTAGATGCTTTTTACGAAGTTTTAGATTTTAGCGCCACGGAGAGAAGTTCATAGGGGGTGTCTTCCCCCCCCCCGCCTTGGAAGACGAGGTGAATCTAATCTATCTATCTATCTATCTATCTATCTATTATCTCTCTATCTATCTATCTATTATCTATATATCTATCTATCTTCATCAAGATCTATCTTCTATCATCTATCTATCTATCGATCTATGCATCGATCTAGCGATCTATCTATCTAGCGATGATGCTATCTATCGATCATCTACGATCTATCATAGCGAATTTGGGTTTTTTTTATATCTATCTACTCTATCTATCACTATCTATATATCTATCTATTATCATCTATCATCTATCTATCTCTCCTTCTTCTCTCTCTCTCTCTCTCCACTCGCCTACGGGCCATTTAATACAAGAATAATATATTAAAAGTGTTTTTTTTAAATTTCAAAAATTTACTCTGTGTTAAATATTTGAGTTCATGCTGCTAATTTCGTCGTAATTTGTGCTCAAATACATCTTTACAGTACATGTTAGATTTGATATGTTAATTATTGGCCATAAATAGTATTGTTGTTATGACGTGTCGTGAATGTCAAAGGTCAGAATACCTTTCAAACACAAATAAATGAGCCTTGTGCACAAGTGATATGAATTTATAATAAACACAGAGTTAATGATTGTGTGGTTCAAGAATTTGGTATGTCCAAAAACAATTTACCCATTTATGCAGTTTAACCGATTTGAAGCAATACATATCTATTCGAAAACTGAAAATTTTAGTTGATTCCACATTGCGGTCTGGTGGTTGTGAGCCAATGCTTGTTCCAGGTCCCATAGGCCACCGTGCTTAATTTTCTGTCCGTTTACGGAAGAAATATAGCACGGTGGCGAACTTCTTACAGATACGACGAATTGCAACGTAAGATTAGGTACACATGGATTTCTAATGTTAACGGTTCAGAGGATATAAAAAATCTCAAACTTTCTTGAGGTAAGTCGGGAGGACGAGGGATGTGGATCAATCACGAAATACCCTTATTTAAGTATAAATTGTAATCCATGATCACTCATATCAGGGAAGTAATTTGAGTGACACTTTATTCATTTAAGAAAAATTATTGCAACATTTAGACAACGTAAATACACCCGAACTATTGAAATGCACTCGTTTATGCAGAAATCAGTTACCCGCCGATATGCGTAATCATGCAAAGACCTCATCCGAGCATTTTGCTCCCATGTCAAAAATAAAAAACAACCTTTTGTAGCGAATACTATTAAACATGTTCACAATTTATTTCCTGAACAAGCATAGTATAATTTAGTCATTTCCGATCTTTTACTATACCAACCTGCTATACGTCGGAAATATAAGTGATAAATAAACTAAAGACAAAGTGCTGGTTGAATAGCTTACCTTTGGTCTGTTTGATTGGTTAGCGGACGAAGCGATGAGAGTGTTTGTGAATTTCTAAGAGCAATGAGGAGAAGCTGAATGTAAGGGATGTATAAGGTATAATAATACGCCAGAAAAGTAACTTAAACCATGATAAATTGATGTGCCCTAATTATTTCTCCATGTGCTTCATCAACACTAATCAAAAGTGAGCAACTTGTACGGGTCAACTTCAGTAATGCATTACACCGGCCTTACGAAGCAGAACAAATAGCATAAATATGTTTTGATCACGATCCAACTTCAGGAACAAAGTTTATAAGAAATAAGTGAGTTCACGAAATCGTTGTTGTTTTGTTTAGTTTGTATTATTGTGTTTTCGTTCTTTTTACCCTTTATAACCCAGAAACATTGCCTAAGCATTAAGCAGTGAGGTAAATACCTTTGCTGATCTACTGAACATAGTGAGAGGAAACACCATTATTTCTTTAAGGGCTGACTCAGAGATTTCGAAATATTTGTAGTAATTAAAAATAGTCATCTAGAACTATTAACGCTTAAATCCAACGTTTGAGATGAATTGGATTTTACGTTTTCATGCAGTAAACATTTGTGCACAGTATAACAACACCATAGGATACCGTGTATAACAAAATTTCAGGATCCGGAATTTTATAACAAAGTTGTGATTTTCTATGAAGGAGTTCGATTTGAGCTTAGTTATTTCACACAATGATTAGTATATGGACAAGCATTATGTACATGCAAAACACGCGATTTGTTTGAAAATTGAGTGCGCCCTCATCGGGAAATCTCTGAGCCAGCCTTTAACTTGCAGTTGCAGTTCTGAAGATAACTTTGCCCAACCGTTTGACACAACAGGGATCTATGGCTCCCTTGATGACGAAAAAACTTTAGCAGCTAGCAGTATAACAGTTCGGGTTGTAAAAATCTACACGTTTTCTGTCTGTCGCCAATGTCCACTTGCAGGACCACAGATTAAATTATGCAAACTCTCTTTTATACGCTGCGTGTGAAATTGACCTCAAACGTCTCCAGCGCCTGCAAAATAAAGCTGCGCGTTTGGTGTTTGCATGTGGACGGGACCAGCCCCCTGTCAGCCTCCTAAGGTCTTTACACTGGCTTCCTGTTAAGGAAAGAATTATCTTACAAATGTATCCATAATGAAGCTCCTACCTATCTCACTGATATTATCAGTCTGCGTCTTTATAGTATTTCAGGCATTTATAGGCAAAGACTACGCTCGGCCTCTGATGCTACCCGTCTCACGGTTTTTCGCTCTAAAAAAAAGCAGGCGATAGTTGCTTTGAGGTTGCAGCTCCCTTGCTTTGGAATGTGCTTCCATCTAGCATTAGGGAGGCAACAACAATGTCATTATTCAAGAAGTGCCTGAAACCTATCTCTTTACAAGATCTATGTAAGGCCATGTGTGCTTTGTAGAGCGCCAGATAAGTGTTGTTGCTGTTAATATTAGCTATTATCATTATAGTATTATCTATTAGTCTCTCCAGGATTATTATGTATATTATTATTATTAGATCCTTTTGCTTCTGAGATCTGAAACTCATCCGCTTTCAAAAACGAAATCAGATCAATATGAATTGCCATAACAAGAATAACACTCTTTGCCGACAAACAGAAGAAGTGACACAGTACACCGAAGTGGGTAAAGGCATCTGTGTCGCACCCAATACGTGGATCCTGGGTTTCCTACCGGAAATCATTTTTACCGAAATTCCTATCCCACAATGCACCAACGATGTACGAGTAGATATGAATAACTCCATGCACGCTCGCGGTTTAGTGCGCCTCCTTTAAACTACGCGCACATTTTGTGGCGCAAAAATTACAAGGCAATCCAAGAGTACTCGTTACTGGTAAAATTTATGTACAGCAAACGGTTTTCGCACAGTTATGACAGAAAGTGAACGTATGACACAAAACACCATAGAATATATATGCGCTATTAATTTTATCTACTCGTATATCGTTGGTGCATTGTGGGATAGGAATTTCGGTAAAAAAAGATTTCCGGTAGGAAACCCAGGATCCACGTATTAGCCAGTCTGCATTAAAATCCAGAGTGGTCGAGCCAGGTCACTCAATTCATTTATTCCATGATCAAGCAATCATCCCAGTCCATTACCAAGATAAAACTTCTTGGTTATTCCTAATATCAAACTAGGAAAATTTCCTTGTTTCCACGATATCAAACGAGGAAAACCTCATAGTACTAGCTTTTGCACTATATTCAAATGACCAAGACACTCTCCTGGACCCCTTGAGATAATGCAATATTGACAATATAATATTGTCTACCCGTCAGACAGATGAATGCGCCCTGATCAGTCGCATGATAATCTATAGACAATTAAATTACATTAAATTAAATTATTTAAGGTAAAGATTGCAATTTACTTCTGCAAGCATTCGAGAGATTAGGTATATATCCAAAGTGATTTTGTCGATCTGCCTTGCCGAGCTGAAGTAATACTCCCTGGCTTTGCATCTGTTCCTGTAACGTAATTGAACTTTCATCAATAATTCAATTTAGACATCGGCTCAGCTATTTTGAAGCGATCAAATATGAATCCTAAAAAAATTAAAGCAAATGTAAAATGTCCATGAAAGCTACACAACAATCAGTACCAGAACGCATACCTACTTAATGACGTGTGACCCGAATGACAATCCCCCCCCCCTTTTACTCTATAAAAATATCTTTCTCATTACTCCAGTGAAATTTTAGATTCAGGAAATGTTTCCTTTCGATGTTATGAACAAAAACGTCTAAAAAATGGTATACCACATTTATTAACACACTCTGTCTTGTGGGCCAATTTAGCGCACATTTTCCCTTCTACGATCCAAATGGCAAGACAGATTTAAGTTTGTAATGAGAGCACGTGTGGTCCAGTGGAAAAAATGCAGGACTAGTCATCATTAGACCGTTAAAATCGTGAGTTCGAACCCCAGTGTGGTTAACGTGTCTGTCTCCCTGGACAAGAAACTTAAAGGCTGACTCAGAGATTTAGAAATATATTTTGTTTGTGTAGTAATTAAAAAAAGTCATCCATAACTAAAGATAGTCACCTAAAATGCTTAATTCCAAAGTTAGAGAATCGAATTTTCGTTTCCATGCAGTGAACATTTATGCACAGTATAACAACACCATAGGATACCGTGTATAACCAAATTTCCGGATCCGGAATTTGATAACAAAGTTGTAATTTTCTATATGAAGGACCTCGATTTGAGCTGAGTTATTTCACACATTGATTATTAAATGGACAAGTATTATGTATATGGAATAAACACGTGAGTGCGCCCTCATCGGGAAATCTCTGAGTCAGCCTTTAAATATCAAATGCCTCGTTGACCCAAGCGAAATCTGGGGAGCTGTTATGGGGAATATTTTACAATCTAAGTGCTGATAGGCGTATGCGCTTGCCCCGAAGAGAAATTATTGTGACGATTTCCTGAAGGCAGCGTAATAATAATAATAATAGGAGTAGGCAACAGCGCTTTGTATCCTGTGGAAAAGGCGCTTTATGAATGTCGATATTATTACACTTCTCATGTTAGATTCTCTATTGTTTTAAACGTGATTTTTGTCACGCAGCACTAGTGCGTTCTACATAATGCACTGGTCACCAGGTAATGCACAGTCATCAGATAATGCACTGGTCATCAGATAATACACGCGGGTTACCACAAGTCACAACTTCTACTAAGAACTAGAAATACCGTCAATCATTGGATATCGACTTACTGCTCAATATCAAGGATTGGTTGGTTGGTTGTTTGGTGGAATGGCGCTTCAGCAACAATGGCTACGTATGTTGTCTATTATAGTACATTACGTAATTCTATTCATGCCATAGTGGGAGATAGGTGTTACTGCATTGACCGTTGCAAACCAGCACCTTAAAGCGGCACTGGCACATTTTCACAAAATTTGAAATTTCTTCAATTTGCTCTCAAATGATAGTCTAGGCCATTGGAAGAACAGAGATATATTTTACACATAAAAATAACATACCCCAAAACAGATAGGAACATTGATATGAGGATAAAGACATCCAGGTAATTTGTAGGCCAACTTTTTAAGTTTCCCATACCTTTAATCAACAAATGTGTATATTAAATGAATATTTTTGACTCGTACTCACTGATATTAAAACCACAAAGGTTATAGACCGTTCAAACAGTGTGCATAGCGTGAGAAACATGCATACGGAGTGCGTGTTCTTGTGTTAAGAGCCATTAACGTCTGCTGAATATAACGTCGCCGGCGACGTTAAATTATGAAATCGTTTTGTTTACCCATAAGGAAGCTGATTTGGTCTTAATCATTTTGGGTGAGAGCTTTTGTATATAAAAGCTTTACAACCATGCAAAAATATCGATTTTGAAAAATCTTGAGGGCGCACTATTTTTCAAATGTGCCAGTGTCTCTTTAAACAATAAGAAACAGTGTCAATCAAACCAGCCACCAGCCTGTTCACCAAGACTTCTCCAAGCCCAATTCACATCCAAGCTCTAAAGTCGCTGGAATTCCAAGAGTCAGTAGTGCTCGTAAGAACAGAGCTGGTCAATCTAAGCTTCAAGGCCATTACCAATATGTCCTTGTTAGTTCACCCAAGCTGTCTACGGCCTCGCATCCAAAGCTCAAATCCGTGCTAGTACGACACGGGTAGGTCTATCTATTCCGAGCATTAAACCGTGCTGGGACGACTGGGCTATCCGTCTGGCACCACGTGGAGGTGGGGTTTGGGCTTCTCGCGAACCGGTTCTACGGGCCTTACCAGACACAATATCATACCCTCTACAGCCTGTCTCAAAAAAGTGGTACAATTAGGAAAAAATTGGTTAAATATGAAATTTCAAAATTTCAAAATACTTGGCATAATATTCAAGAACAAAGACCAGACTTTCCAATGGTGTTTGTTTCATCTATTTGCTTTTGTCAATCCAGAGATATAATCAATTTAGTGCGATATACCAAAATCGATTTTGTGCCACTTTTATGCATGGGCAGAGTTGTTTCGCCCAAGCTGTCTTGAAGCTCACAAAAGATTGCAACTTGACAAAAGAAACAAACCACAGATTAAAGTAAACAAAGGAAGTCTAGTTTTATCGCGAAAAATTTAATAGTAAACATAATCAGTTCAATGATAAATATCTTCTTTTAATAAATAATAAACAATATTTATTGAACGTCAATGAAATGGAGCTTTGAATTTATTACAAAATTGATATCTGTTAAAGTCATGCCAGAAGGAATGTAATTGCAACCAAAATAAACACTCCAAATCAAAAGAAATGGTTGCACTATCTTTGTGCATTAATGCTAATTGTTGAAGTCAATAAAAATTTGAATTTGAAAGCAAAGTATCAACGTGTTGGTAGGACTTTGCGTTCATGATACTTCAAGATCATAAAACTCTCTCCTCCAGGTTGTTGTACGCTCATGGTTCTCTTCTAACAAACAACAGTATGTCGAATGTTATTCACTTTATCTTAAAACCAGAACTTACTGATCATAACTTCCACCATTACGTAACTGTTTTCGTATCATTTAGAGTTTCTTTTTTTTTTTAAAGAATTTCATATCTGTTCAAGTGTGAATAACTTATGTTTGTCTAATTCTTTCACCGTTTTCACACAACCAGAAAGTGGCACAAACTCGATTTTTGTGTTCCGTAGTAAATTGGAGTTATCTCTGGATTGAAACAAGCAAATGAGATGAAACAAAAACTGCTGGATAGACTGGTCTTTTCTCTTTAATGTGATGTTCAAAACAACTTACTTATGTTGAGATATAATATTGAAAAAAAAAATCGGTTTTTGATTGTACCATTTTTTGGAGACAGGCTGTATGGTGTCAAAATGGTAATGTTGAAAGAACTCAGTTCAGCACTTCCCTAAGAAATGGTCGTATTTACCATACCATGTCACCGATTCCCTTGTGTGCAATACTTTTATTTTTTTTCAAGCTTAAATTGCGTGATCATTTCAAACAAATCCATCTTTTGTAAATTTCCATTTGTGCGTGAGGAGCACGCTAACTCGTGCTTTTAGTACAATATGGACTGGAATGTGAAGTCTGTGCAATAAGTCCTTTTAGTACAGTATTGCTTCTCATGTGATTATGTGTGCTCATTGTGTGTGTATGTGTGTGTGTGTTCTATAAGGTGTATGCAGGTGGATGGTATGAATATATGCAGGTGTGTGCTATGTGTGTTTGTGGTGGTGTGTATTTTGTGGGTGAGGGAAGTTGGTGTTGGTGGTGTGCGCGATCGTGTGCATGTGGGGCTTCTCCTTGCTGGTGTTTTATGAAGTGTTTTTATGTCTTTTAATAACTATTTGTAATTTTTAATTCGTATTCATTCTGTAGTGTATATTTGACCAGTATGCAGAGATGGGGTACGCACATCTTTCAGATGTCTTGGTTCGCACTTTTTGTTGTGCCCTGGCAACCTCTGCCTGACGGCCTCTTTTTAGGTGTTGTTTAATTGCCAAATGATTAATAAATAAATAAATAATAAGACTATTGCACTGTGATTAGAATATATGTAAAATCGTAATATGAAACAACATTGACTGCCTATATTCGTGCAATAGTAAAAGTATCTCACTCTGGACCACTTTTGGATGTTCCTTTCAAGAGCCTCGGGATTTTTTACCTCGTGATACATTTGTTCCTATTGCACTCAGACCATTCAATATTTGTATACATCGGTAGTGTCGGTGTATTAGTTTTAACAGAGAGAGATCAATATAAAACTATTATTATTAATTTTCCGTCCAGCTTCAAGGAGTCATCTTTACTTCTCCTTTGAACACAGCAAGCTACAATCAGCTCGCTCACGATGGCAAAATTTTGTTCAAATGTCGTTTCAAAAAGGTCAAAGTTATTAATTTTCAGGGGCCTATTCGGAATTAGCATGAAATACCGCTAAATTAGTCCAAACAAGCCTAGTTTTGCTGAATTCTTGTTAGATGGCTTTCCAAATGCTTGAGCATTTGGAACGCCCTCTCCAAAGCCACTGAGTTATGTGCTATAACGTATCCAGAATTGGCCAGTGTCGATAGGGTTAAAAGCTGATTCAGAGATTTTGAAATATATATATTTTTTGGGTAGAAATAAAAAATACTCATCTAGAACTAAAGATGGTCACAGAAAATGTTTGATTCCAAGATCGAGAATGAATCGGAAGTGTCCGTTTTATGTAAGCAATATAACTGCGCCATAGGATACCGTGAATAACAAAAATTCCGGATCCGGAACATTTATAACAAAGTTGAGATTTTCTATATGAAAGACTTCGATTCGAGCTTAGTTATTTCACACAGTAGTGTGATTAGTATATGGACAAGCATTGTGTGTATGCAAAAACACGATTTGTTTGAAAATTGAGTGCGCCCTCATCGGGAAATCTCTGAGTAAGCCTTTAATGTGAACTTAATGTAATTTGACATAAAGACCCCAAAAAAGTAACGCAGCATGTCTAAATTCCCCCATAGGTTACAAACCACTGGTCTTTGCACGAAAACATAAAATTATATCAATAGGTCGTTTTCTTCCGTAAATTTTGATATCCTTCTTGCCCCATTGCGATCAATATTGCCAACACAATACCAATTATAAGAAAATTTCTCCCTTTTAAAAGTTGCAATAAAAGGTATAGCAATATTGATTTCCATTCATGTTGAAAGACGCATCTTCCTGTGAAGTGTGTGTCACTTAATGCATAAGTCACCTAGGACTAAAGACAGTCACCTAAAACGTTTATTTAAAAAGTTAGAGATGAATCGGATTTTTCGTTTCATGCAGCAAACATTTATGCACAGTATAACAGTGCCATAGAATACCGTGTATAACAAAAATTCCGATCCGAAATTGTGTAACAAAGTTTGAGCTTAAGCTTACTTATTTCACACATTGATTGGAATATGGACAAGCATTACATATGTATGCAAAACACGATTTGTTTGAAAATTAAGTGCGCCCTCATCGGGAAATCTCTGAGTCAGCCTTTTTCTGAGCTATTGTTCACTTATAGGTTTATGCATGTTCACTGACCTAAATAAGAAGATCAAGAGAAATTACAGCCTTAAATTCAGCGTGCTAAGTTCAGTTTTTCCCCTCCCCCTGCTTGTCGGTATCTGATGTTCTCTGGTAAGGCATGTTTGAAGTGTTACACTGCCAAATGACATTTGAATTACCTATGTAACATTTGATTACCCAAGTGAAATGACATGCACTGATGAGCACAGGATTACCTAACGATTTCCATTGTGTGGACATTTAACTTCACTATTAACATTTGCTTTACCTGTTGTGATTTTGATATTTTCAAATGGACATTTGTTCTCTCCCTTTCTATTGATTTGACATTTGAATTCCCTATTGACATTGGAATTTCCCAAAATTACAATTGCTCTGATACCATGGATATTTGACCTGGAAAACCTATATAACTTGATCAAAACAGCAGCCGACAACATCCCGCTGAGCTATTGTTATGAGTGTCATTGTTCAAATAAGAGTCTCTTCAACAGACTTTAATAGGCGTCTGTGGAAATTTGATATTCGGGTTTAATTATAAGGTTTTAAAACAAAAATATGTGACCGGTTAGATGTTTTTCTGTTGAACGGTTTGGGGTGGTATAAAAAGAACAATTTTAGACAAAATAATTCCTACACGGTCATCGATTTTTCTTGGGAAATGCCGAAGTAAATGTCCGTGTTTTGAAATGCAAGCAGTGCGTGACCTGATGTCGGTGTAATCCTGCACACGGCGACTTTGCTGGCGTCTGTGCCAGCAACCTTTGAAATAGCATCAGAGTTCCAACCACTAATAACTTCGTCTAAACGCAACTGATATCTAACCATCGACTCCACCCACTACTATTGCAGTACTCGGAACCTCGGTCTTCATTAATAATCCGAGATGTAGTTGAAAAAACTCCGACAAATGTGGCTGCCCGAGAGCCAAATCTCCTTGGATAATCTGCCACTTTAGTGGTTTTATTCCTTTAAGAAAAAAATTCTCATGAATGGAAAGCAATTTTCGAGGGGTTTAATTTTCCATATGAATATGATATGACTGGACGAGTGGAGTGAGTGCGTGAGTGAGTGAGTGGAGTGAGTGATGAGTTGAGTGAGTGAGTGATGAGTTGAGTGACTGAGTGAGTCAATCGGCTATTAGGCATTCGTAAGTATAGCCAATTGGAAGTGCACATGTGGAGTGATGTGACTGGGATTGACTGTGAGTATGAAACAATAGTCAGTTAAAAACAGAATGTTCGCTTATAGCGTCTGAACAGGGGCAGCCAGGGGGTGCGGGGGGTGCGAACGCACCCCCCAAAAATGACAAGGGTCCGCGCTTTATCATTTTGAAGGTCCTCTTTGTGCCATGTTTAAGGTCCATGTTGTCAAGTAAAAGTTTTGTCTTAAGGGTTTTGGCGCATGGTATATGAATGAACTAGGCATGACTAAGCAGCTGTTATAGTCAGGAGAATTATGGGCACAGGTGAAATGGCGTACTAACTTTTTCTATTGATCGATTTTTGTCAATGTAGACCTAAGCTCAAATTTTCTGGCGGGTGTGGCAAACTTCGTTGCAGTGCTCATTTTTCTACAAATCCAATATTGGCCGCTATCACTCCCTCAATTATTCAAATGGCCAATAAAACTTGTATGCACTAGATCCGGTTTTAAAGCACGAGGAATCTTTTGTACCGGTTGTTGACGTGATTTGATCACAACATTACCATCAAATCCAATATGGCCACCCTAAAACCCAATAATGCCCTGAAATCATTCAAGCGACCATACTCATCATCAATTATTTGTGACAGAGGCCATAATTTCTGCGCTCTTAAAACCCAGTATGAACTCATATCTGACATTTCAAGTGTGTTAACAAGCTTACCAATCAAGATGGAAGCCAATAGGCCTGCCTTTTAAGAAGATCTTTAAAAACTACGATTGTCATATAGTCCATAATATACTGGCCGTCATGTTGATTTTAAGTAATGTTTTGTCCAAAACAAATAGACCAATACGATTTAGTAATGCTTCAAATACATCCATCTCAATACTTTAATTAAAACTTTAATATCATTTTGGGTGTTTAACGCGGTAAATACAACACAGATCTATCGTAATGTATTAGTTTTAGACGAACGTAAAAAGGCAGCCACATTGCCCCCATCTGTAACATTTTTGAATGTTAAGGAAACAGAAATTCCGGATAAGATGTCAATGGTCAAATACTTTTCCCATACCTTAATTTACACATTTATAATAATAATTAGTTGATGAACTACATATAATACACATATAATGTCGTTTTATATTTTTAAAGGCGGCTGTATTGGCTGCCCATTGTGAATTTTGAAAATGTCCATTACAGAGAATGCCAATAAGGTTTCTAGTGATCGATACATGTATTTCTAATTGTACAGCATAAAGCATGCACTATAGACACTGGAATTAAACCTCTAAACTGCAAAAGGTGCAGAACACTTGACGTGTCCGGATGCGTTGGAATGCATTCTAGAGGTGTTTAAAGTAACACTTGCAAGTGTGATCAATTGTAACAGATTTTTGATCACCTGCATAACACATGTTTAGGTGCTGACGCATGTATTCAGTAGCATAAATATGCATAAGAGGTGTTAATATAATTTTCATGATTCCGATGCCCAATATTTGACTTTTGATCAGCCATATTGTATTTTGTGGCAATGTAAAGATAAAAATTACTTACCAACACTTTCTCGAGGTTCGTAAAACACCGGAGTACCGAAAATAATTTTGTCTCTATCGGAACTACTTAAGGATTATAGTGATTTGGGTCATGGTAGCAGCCATATTGGTTTTCAAAAATGGCACTGTACATTTTGCACAACTCAAAAATATTGGCTTAGGTCCTAATGAACTAAAACTATCATAGAAAAAAAAATTTATTTCCCCTGTACTCCATTTCCATCCTTCCTGCTGGTGGTTGCCTAACTTCTAACCTGACTATTAACCATCGCATTACGATTGTCGTTGTTACTATCCTGTTGTTTTTCTCCACGCTGCGACGAAACTTTTTTCATCCCTCACCCAACCCCCCCCCCCCTTCAGATTTGAGACGACGGTGAAAAATTGGGTCAACCGGCGAGCGCAGCGAGCCGAGAATTTTTTTTGATACGCAAAAGGTCCGCTCTGTGCATATCCGCACCCCCCCCCCCCCCGCATAAATTCCTGCTACGGGCCTGCCTCTGAACACATTATGCCTTTCTTGTTTGGTAGGCAGGTGTAGCTACATATGTCCTTTCTTCAAGTACCACCCCCACCTCCCTTGGTCGTACGAGGATAACTCCGCATGAACTATTTAGAAATTGTGTGGGTTTATTTTTTGTGAATTGTCTATAACTACATAGCATTACCTTTGATATTGCCGATTTTGTTTTCAATTTAATGACCTCTTTTTTCTCATCTAATTTTATCAGTATTGTGTATAGGCCATTCGAGTAGCTTTGGCGCAAAGAGAGATTTCCCATATGAGGTGTCCCCTAATATATTCGAAATCCCTGTTTTTGCACCATGTCAGAGGTAGATGCGTCAATGCCACAATGCCTCCAGTTTTGGAAATTCACCTCAATAGTCATGTGATTACCAAAAATCCTGTTCTAACACACATAGAAACCCTTACTTTTACGCTCATGTTAGCAACAGCATTAGTATATTAGCATGAATCCTGAATTGATTTGCAGTTTTTTACACTTTGGACAATTTTTACCCTAGTGTTTAGCACAATATATGCACATTGCACATTGGACATGGGATTTTTCAAAACACCTTCTACACCAATGTAATTTTTCCATCAGAAATATCCCTATCGCAAAGGTTCAAGATGAGAATTTTTTTCTGGTACAGAAGTGTGAAGTTCTAATTTCGTATAGTAGCTAATACGAAATTCAGACTGTTTAATAGTGAGAATATGAGCAACCAAAATCATATTTTCTTTTCATTCTTAAGACATTTCTATACTAAATACAAGGTAAGAAATCCATTGTATGTATAAGCTATATAAAATCGCTACATATGATCAAAAGATTATGCCTTGAAATCTCTTGTTGCACCTTTAGCTATGCTATAATTTATTCTTTTACAGAGAACAAACATTTTCCATTTGACTTTAAATGGGGTACGGCCCGATTTAAGGATATGAAGTTTTTATCTTAATAGATTGGCCTTCACTCCAAACATCCATCTGTATGTTGTCGCGCGATATTTCCAATCCGTTTTGATGCGAGAGCTAAAAATGTGATTTTGTAAGCCCATAGAGTACAGTGTAAAATTAATATTGGTCGACCAAAATGGGACACATTTTCGCTCATAACCAAACATCTTTGGTAAATGAGAAAAATATTAGCTTTCTTATGATACGTCCGGTTAAATTAAATCTGGGGCTTATTAGGACGGGGCTATTATGGATCGGGCCATGGACCTTTATATATTAAACCAGATGTCCCAATACTTAAAATATGAATCAGCAACTCATACATCATAAAACATAATTTACATTACGGTTGAGTAAATAACACATATAGCCAATAGTGATTAGGGAAACATGTGTTTTCGTTAATCCTTTCTAATTCATAGTACCTGAACTACATTGGTAAAGTAATAAACACCAAATAATGTTTGATTTTTGAATATATTTCCTGTGAATTGGTATAAAATGCATCATAAGGTAAAAATTGTTATATTTCAGGAGCTAAATATTTAATTTTCATGAAAATAAACATCTATTTTCTAAGGAAAAAAATCGTTGAAACCATAGTTGTGAAGTGTCCATATTACACCGTAGTGAAATGAAAGATTTGATAACGGATGTATAATTTAGCAAAGAAGTTGTCGTTCTAATTGGCCCCCAATGGTGTCTGTGAGGTGGAAGCTTCATTTCTGAACTATATCTGTCTTGCATCTGGGTCACCTTTAAATATCGTGAGCTAAGAATTACAAGGTTATATTCGACATTTTTTGCGAGAATAATAATTTTGAAATTTACATTTGGAGGTGAAATAATTTAGACCGTTTTGACCAGAGCTTGTTAGAAAGTTGAGATTCTCAGTTCTCGATATGTCTATCGTCGGTGTTACATAGTGACAGATGTTAAACAAATTACATTTTTTTGAAAACGGAACTCTAAAGAGTCGGTAAACATCTCCATATACGACTCAATCGATCAAATCCATTAAACTCGAAAATGTACAATTGGTGAATTTTTACTTGATGAAATGGAGCAGATAAAGCAGATCTGGAAGACAACAATGACAAAGATGATATTAAGGCATACCCCATGACTACGGTATTTCGGTGCTATGAATTTCATGAGCAGGTCACTCCTTATGAGCTCAATAAATCTACTTCTCGTAGCCCAGTTCAATAGATTTCATTCCTATTAAATCTATGGTGGCGGTGGTGGCTATGATTAATGACTATGATTAGTATGATTTATGATACCATAACATACATAGTCAGCTGCTGTTAACATGGGCCCCTCCAATGCTACCGAATCATGCCTTGTTGTTGGTGGTGGTGGTGATTTTCTGGTGGTTGTGGTGGTAGTGATGGCAGGGGCCGTCGTAGGGGGGTTGGCAGGGGGGGGGGCGCGCCCCCCTAAGCTTTTCAAAATTTTTAAAAAAAAAAAAAAAAAAAACTATTCATTTTTTTTAATTTGTACTGTTTCGCGCCCCTATGATGTTTCGCCCTCCAATAATTTTAACCCTGGCAGACCGGCCCTGAGTGGTGGTAGTGTAGGCGGTGTGTTGTGGTGGCGGTGGTGGTGGCTGTGGCGGTGGCGGCGTCGACGGCGCCGGTGGATCCAAAACCCCAAAAACAATGCCACTCGCATATCAGTCTTCCAGATCCTACCTAAAGCGTCTCCCCTGTTTCCAGAAAATTCAATCCTGTTGAATAAGCAGACAATCTGATATCAAAATCGATAACTACTATCCGTGGTAAATCGGGGATCGGAAAACACGCACCTTTAAGTTTTTTTTTAAATAAATACACCTATTCATTCGACACGCGTTTTTCGTGCGACGAAATTTTATAATCCACATCTAGTACAAGAAGGTTTAAAGTTATAGGGAAATAAAGGTTCATGGTCATCTGGGGTAAATTTTCAAAATGAATCAGATCTTTCAAAATCGTCCCAATTGTTCATATATTCCCAAGACGGGAATATACATTATCCTATGGGGTCCATAATGCTTACGCCCACCTTATATACCATACTTTTAAAAAAAAATTTTTGGACAAATGTGCAGGGCAAATATGCAATTCATCATTCACTGAATAGAGATTCATTGCGGGCCCTCCCTGGACGAAATAGAGATTACCGACTTAACACATCAAAAGATACTCATGCCTATTCAATCGCCTTTCAAATTATCGAAACAATACATGATTATGGTTCAAAGTTTGGGAGGTCTGTTTATTTCATACGCCTTTCACACGTATTGTTTTGAAAGTTTGCACATTATTTTTTTAGTCGTGACAAGGATATGAATTAGCGGCTTAGTGTAAAAAGCCGCAACACTGTTAATTTGCTGTCTGCCAGGAATTTGGTGCTGCAGTTTATTCCTTTGAGCCTGCCGAATTCACTAGGGCTTGCGCTTTCGCGTTTACACTAAGCCGAATTAGCAAAATATGCAGGCCCCCTGCTCAACACGGGCCCCTTCCGTCGTATCTTGTCATTTCATTGAATTATATTGCTGATCATAATTGGCACAACTACGTATCTCAAAATCGCCCTTTGAGATCATTTCCTTTAAAGTTTGCCCGTTTGCATTATCTTAATACATTCAAAATTAGCTGAATTGAATACTTTTTTAATATATTTATATATCTTTTCTGTATATCCTCAATTTTGAGGGCTTGAATGATTAACCATTCAGAATTACACACAATTTTGTCAAGTACGACGTAGTTTTGCCATAAAAAATTTAGGAAAAGCTGTATGGCCAAATACACATGCCATATCTTTCAAGGCTGACACAAAATATAATCTACAAAAGAAATATAATCAATGTGGTTTGTTTACAACACATTTTAGCTTGATCTTACGCCTTTTTAGTTTGATCTACCATCTGTAGTCCCATTAATTTGTTTAGCAAAAGATTGACACTTATAGAAAGTTTTTTTTCTGGCAAAACTACGTATCTCTAAGTTACGTAGTTTTGCCATGAAATAATAGGCGATTTTTAGAGAAAATTACACGTAAATAAGAGATACGGAGTTTTGCCGAAAAAATACCTTCCGCTGGTTACAAAGCACCCTAGTTAGGATGTGCTATCCCAGAAAGGAAGCATTTCTGGCATATTAGACTTTGTGAAATGAAAAAAAAAAAAAATCACCAAAAAGCGCCCCCAAATTGCCCAGAAATAACTTTATCTCAAAAATCAAAATTTCGAGTTACGTAGTTCTGCCATAAAAGGGCCGATTACCTCCTCGTATTATTTTTTTTAATGAACACTACCATTATGATTTGATTCGTGTGGATTTAGCGCGCTTTTTAACACGGTCCAAAAAATAAGGAGCTTAAATTTAGGATTCTTTCAAAGTGAGTTAAGAACATATGGGGATACATCTGAATCGTCAGCTATGAGGATCTGTGTGTATGTACCCCACAGCGAATTGGTAAAATCTTGAACTTTCCTGGGTTCAGATGCCTTAACCCTACCTATTCGAAAACAACTATCCTAAGCTAAGCTGAGCAGATAATGTAGGGAGTTTATCTCACAAATGTGCTGCTGCATAATAAATATTCTATAACCATAGCACTTTGTTGATGAGTTGGTACTCAACTGGCAACGAGAAGATAATGCGAAGATAACCAGTGTTTAAATAAAGGGGATGGTCTGAAGGTATAGATAGGCGACATGTAATACATGGCCTTTAGGTGAGAAGCAGAATCGCAAAGGTAATATCAAAAGGCTCCTTGCTCTGGGAGACCTATATGGCAAAGAGCCTTGATGTAAAAAGGCATGAACCAAGGTAATGTCAAATTATTCAATTTCCTATCGAGTGCCAGGCAGCCTTGCATAATTTTTTAACATGATGTTCTTCTAGTGATAAGTCTAAATTGACACCAAGGTTCCGTACTTCAGCTTGCGGACAGAAAACTGAATTGTCATGGATGGCTGAGATACTAGTCGATCTGTAAAGAATGAGAGCGAAAGCACAACATTCTCTGCCTTCTTGTAATAAATAGCAGCTGGTTGGATTTGCACCAGGATATGATTGATCAGCTAGGTTGAAAAGAAACAATTAATGGTTTTCAAGTTATCCCATAGCCTTAAAGAGACAGAGGAGATTTCCAGAAAGAAGCGCCCCCAAATTTTTTCGAACCTAGGTTTTTTAATATTTGAGCTTACCAATGTATTATATCGCACTTGAAGTGAATAAGCCGAATACTCCGTCTTTATGTGATAATATGAATGACTTAGTAGTTTCTATCGTGCACAGCAGAAAGTCAAAGCATGTGGTTTTCTATGGGGAACGATTACGATAGCAGGAAGTTCAAAACAAGGTTTGCGGTTTTCCTTTTGGCATCTTTTTGTCAAAACCTTCCAAACCGTTCTCGTTAGGTGGGCTACACCCGATCCTGAAATTTGAGAACATTATTATCCTAAAAAATCTCCTTCTGTCACTTTAAGTTAGTATATGGTGTCAAAAGTGCCACTGAAGTCCAATAACACTAACACTGTCCATTTTGTTTGTCAAGCGCAATCAAGAGGCCATTCTGTGCCTGTAACAGTGCAGTCTCCGTACTGTGAAATTGACGTTATATTGACGCAATCGGAACAGGGATATATTATCGCTTAGGATCACAACCTTTTTCAAGAATGGAAATATTGGATACAGGCGACAATTTGAGAGGATTGTGGTGTCTGCGGGATTGCAGATGAATTGCATGCTTCAGAGCTTGAGGAAATACATCGATCCGAAGACTGGAAAAGTTTGGTAGACGTGGTACAGGGTTATATAGACATAGTTTTAAAAGAGGGGGTTGGGGTCGGAATAATATAAAAAATTGTTCAATCCAGAAAATTAGATATGCAAGGGCTAAATTGTGTAGAACTGTAATTCTACAAAATGCTTTTTATTCGCTCCGCATCGGACACATTCGGTTCCCGGATATGGCTGATCAAAGTCAAGTAGTGTACGCGAAATTTGCCAAAAATGCATCATCTCCTATTTTATCATGTGAAAATTTCAAGGGGTTATATTTAAGATATTTTAAAAGATATTATTTTATGAACTATTACACATTCATTTTGGGCTAAGTGAAGTATATAAATACTTATATTATACTTTCCATAATTTAAAGTATTAAATGTCACTGGGTAAGTGATTTTTATGTATTTTATTGTGTCTCCACCCTGCGATACTTTAAAAAACACTATTTAAAAATTATCACATGACATTGATGCCCTATTTCGATGATTCTTCATTAATAATTATGATAATTCAGTATAAAATGAAATTTTAAAAAATAATTCCACATTTCACATCAAAAGTGCCCTCAATTTTGTCCCCCCCCTAATGTTTCAGCCTATAACTCGTTTCGTTAAAATACGCAAACATCCAAAACGAGAACGAACGTAACTAGAAAACGCTACATGCTATGAACATGAAATTTGGCACACATATAAGCACATATAGGCCGAGTGAACCATGAAGGCCGATTTTCAAAATTGTGTTCCAATTCAAATTAGCTACCATGAAGTTATGTGATTGGTCGGTTGCCGGTTGCCATGGCAACGGTATTAAAAATTCTGCTTCATGGTTCACTCCGGATTTACCTCCTGCATATGTCACCCAAGTTTCTTCCCATTGAGCATTTTAGTTATTAGTTACCATCGTTCTAGTGTTTAGCAATCAGAGGCCTTACTGGGTTACCATGGCAACCAGAGCAAAAGTGTTCATGGATTTTAAAACTTTGTGACATGGGCTGCAAATATGATACATGAACATGTATATACCACTATTAAGGAAAATTGAGAAAAATCATTTCAAATTCACTGCTTCAGACCCCATACCCCCCCCCCCCCCCCTTAAGAGACTGGCAGTAGTGGTAGTAGTATCATGTACACTGTTATTCAGCCTCTAGGTCTTGTTGTAGAAAAACAATCTTGAAAGATCTTTTTGGCCATTCATGGGCAGGTAGCGTATGTTTCAGCTCTAAATTTGTTAAATTGCTGTCAACATGGTGTCTCTTTGATGTTGTGAATTTTTCAAGTCTGCTACAATCTGCACCAAAGAGCTGCTTTCAGGCATTTACCCTGCCAACATCTGCAACCCTTCTTGCAACCACGACTTGGAAGTTCTTGGCAGACTTTTGTAATTTCTGGAAGGGTTGTCTAGATAAGTTCCCAATACTCTTCATTTCTTGTCCATCCTCATTCCCCTGGACATGGAAGCTCAGGAGATGCAATCGTCATTTGAGCCCAACAATAACCAACTTGATAGGTGGCTCCCTTGATATGTTCAGTGAGAGCTGCCTTCATTGGAGGAAGAGCATTTTGTTCTACCTTTATGGGTAAAGAGTTCCTTTCGAGCCTGATGAAGCACTCGTGTGTGCTGGTACGATTATACACAAAGCACTCTAGTTTAGTTTATGTTTTGTACAGCAATGGATAGTAATGCCATATTTTGACATGTACATGTAGGTTAAGACTGATTGTAGCCAGAATGTTGCCCTCAAGTTGGATCAAGATGAATCACATTCAGTTTGAAAAAAAACATGTCTTTTAAAGAAGTCTGGGCAACCAATGTGGGTGTCGTGGGTATTACAAAACACCTCTTCATTCAACATAAGAAGTTAGAATAAAGAACATTATCTCAAAACTGTACACCAAAACATACATCAGTTTCCACTTTAGCGATTGTATAAAAAGGCTATACATATTTTCAGCCATTTTGAAAAATGAATGCCATTCTTATCAGAGGAAAAATCTGCGATGCCCCTATAGCTAAAAACTTTTCTTATGACATGCCCTACATATGTGGCAAAGTTCATGCTTTTATCACCAAGTGCACAATTTCCACAAAAATATTGCACATATCTACTCTACTAACAGTTCATCACGAAATAATCCATTCGTTGACATTCGCAAATATGTAAAATAGCTGTTATTGGCGGCCATTTTGGAAATGGCTGTCATTACTGCCATGGGATAAAGCTACAGTGGCCATTTGGTCGATTAAAAAAACATCCAATGTGCACCAAATGCCATGCTTGAATGCCTAAAAGCAGATTATCTATCAACTCAATCTTGAATCGAAAGAATAAATAGCAAGAAATGGCAGCCATTTTGAAAAATGGATGCCATTCTTATCAGAGGAAAAATCTGCAATGTCCCTATAGCTAAAAACTTTTCTTATGACATGCCCTACATATGTGGCAAAGTTCATGATTTTATCACCAAGTGCACAATTTCCACAAAAATATTGAACATATCTACTCTACTAACAGTTCCTCACGAAATATCCACTCGTTTTCCCGATCGCGCGTGAGTTCCGACTCCCATAGTGACTCCCGCAAAAAAGGGAAATCTATAGGCGACCGAGATTTAACCAATCCAGTGTATGAAGATCAAGCCTTTAATGAAATATTGTAAAATAGAGGGTTATTGGCGGCATTTTGGAAATGGCTGTCATTAACTGCCATCGGATAAAGCTACGTTGCCATTTAGAGTCGATTGAAAAAACATTCCAATGTGCATCAAATGCCATGCTTGAATGCCTAAAAGCGATGTATTTATCAACTCAATCTTGAATTGAAAGAATAAATAGCAAGTAAGGGCAAGCCATTTGAAAAAAATGAATGCCATTCTTATCAAGAAGGAAAATCTGCGATGGCCCCTAGACTAAAAACTTTCTTATGACATGCGCTACATATGTGGCAAAGTTCATGCTTTTATCACAAGATGTCCCATTTTCCACAAATTGCCATATCTACTCTACTAACAGTTCCTCACGATATCCGTGTTCCCGATCGCGCGTGAGTTCCGACATTCCTGTGTGACGCCGCAAAAATGGAAATCGATAATGCTGCCATATTTAGCAATCCAGTGTATTAGTCCTCAGTGGCCAGCACGTTACTTGTCAATAAATGTGAGATAAACACATTTTCTTAGGATGGAGAAACTTGCGTTATAAAACGTGGAGCGTTAGAACATGAAGGGCGATCAAACTTTAAGTTATGACACTCATTCACGGCTGATAGGTGTGAATCACAGACAACAACACATATGTTATTTCATGTAGTTGGTGAGCATCTTTATTTTAAAAAAATAAAACATGCACTAAATCACATCGATGTATTTTGTTTTTAATTCGTCCCGTTGCCAAAAATATCACAAGATTTGTTTGCAGATAATTTTGACATTCTTATCTTTCTTCCAAAAGTTGGAAACAGTTCAGAGTATTGGTCCTTTTTGGTGTGATTTAATTATTTTTTTTGTTTCTTATGCCTTTTCAAAAAACCCTGCCTTTATTTAGTTGGAAATTGCCTCCTAAATCTAAGGAGAAAAATCCTTTTTTTGCAGTGATCGTCAGGTTGGAGTCATTTTCCGAAAAGGAAACACTTTAGTGATATAGCAAGACTTTTCTCAATGTGAACAACTTTCTCCATATAATATATACTGAACTGCGTCATTTAATCTCCAACTTCAAATACGAAATTTTTCCTTGGAATAGCTCTCTATAATACAAACAGACAATGTTTGGCAAAGGAATACCTGCATGGTTTCCTTGTTATACTTACTAACGTATGATGTAATTCTTCAACTTCATTGGATGTATTGTTCTATGATATTTGTACCCTTTTTCCATACCTTCCTTCCGTTAAACTAGAGCAGAAAAATCACAATGGTAATAAAACAATTGGGATCCTTCAATTTAACTTTAAACGTGTACCTTATATACGATTTTATTCTTTTGTATTACTGGCGCTGGATAACGTTGTTCACACCAGGTTATCATAATATAATAACATTTTCTGAGATAAATACATTTTTTTTCGTACATGGCACAATTGGCGTTATAAAACGGAGCGTTAGAACATGAGGGCGATCGACCTTTTAGTAGGACTCTCATACACACGATCACGTGTGAGCTACACATATAACACCAAATATTTTGGTTATGTCATGCACCGGTGAGCATCTTGTTTTAAAAATGCACTAGTCGCAATTATTTTTTTAGTACAACTTGTAATATTATGACATTGTTTATCAACATTTCCCGCCAAAATGAGTTTAAAATTTTCATATTCTCCTCCTTTTGTGTTTAAAATAATTTTTGTCTCTGTATGCATTTTAAAAATTCACGGGGCGAACCCTTGTCTTGTATTTAGGGGGAAATTGCCCCTAGACCTATATAACAAGAAAAATAACGCTTGCTCCCTTTTTTGCGGTGATCGTCAGGTTGGTAGTCATTTTCCCAAAAGGACGTTAGGATAGAGCAGACCATTGAATTAGGTACTTAATTGTGTAACTTTTCTCCAATGTGAACAACGTTTATCCAGTATAATATATACTGATAGCGTAATTTAACCCTCGTCTACCTGAACCACTTTTTGTAACAAAACTCCCGAAGGGGGTGGTTACCATCCCCCTGTGATTTTCGTTACTGAACATCCGATTCCTGTAAATTTGGTACCAAAGGATAGCTTAGAGTTTCTTCTTTCCATTGGTATCAAAATGAGTACCAACATCCTATTATGACGTCACTATGATGGCATGTGTTGAGGAAAGTATGAAAATACTGAATATAGTGTGGAAAATTGATATTTCGCAATTTTAGCGACTCAAAGCATTATTATAGCACTAAAATGCTCTCAATATATAAAACTAGTCATTTCCCATCAAGAAGAGCCCAAACCCGCATGAAAATTGGATAATCCTAACATTTTTGGCGCAAAAATTGAATTTTTCACTGTGTGTGTCTATGGAAATGGCAGTTTTGCTGACATGCGAACTTTATGACGTCATTGTGACGGCATGTTGGTACTCATTTTGGTATCAATGGAAAGAGGAGGACCATAGCTATCTATTGGTACCAAAATCAAGTGCTTGCGATGTTTCTGTGTTGTGCTAGGCATGTTGGTACTTCTCTCCCGAAAGGGGGGTGGTTGCCACCCCCACTTTGGGTAAACAAAGGTAAAGGGGACGGACCTGTGTACTCAGGTACGGAGTGCCCATCTCTCTTTCGAAGGGATTGGGCCAGACTCCACCATATATAATGTTGCTGTAGTGGGATCGCCACACCTCATCTACAGCGAGTCTGTTACCTTCCCAGCATTGATTAATGCCGGTGTAGAAGTAACCATTGTCCGGCGCACTCATAGTCCGGGAACAATGGTGAACAATAGGGCAATCGATTCAGTTGACTCTTACGCAAATTAGTGTCACGTTTTATTCCGTTTCGTCTATGGAGCCCCGGGATATGGCTCCCACCGGACTATATTGCTTTTCACACGGTGCGTACCCATTTTATACACCTGGGTTAGGAGAGTAATTGAGGTTTAAAGCGCCCAAGACAAACACATGACCCCAGTGGGGGATCGAACCCACAAACTTTGGCGTGCGGGCTGAACGCTGATCCAATGGACTACATGTAATTGGATGAATAGCTATAATAATAACAAAGGACTATATCCAGGACCTGCTTAGAACCCCGCTACAATTCCATCCGTAGAGATTATGAGACTTGATTGAGTTGTTGGACCATCTACCTTAAGAATCACAACAGGTGCTTTTTCGAAAACCGCATGCGAATTCCGAAAATCCAAGAGGGCCGCCGGGTATCCATTTTAAAAATATAAAGTTAATCTTGATACCTAAAAGATTGGTAATACTCGTTTAGGGGTTTTGGCGGGTGATGGGAATTTTCTGAAATCGTTTTTATCATTAGAAGTCAAGTTACATGGTATGGATTTGGAATTCCAATGGCCACCGGCTGTCCATAGGTAAGACACATTTGAAAAGACTGATCCTTAGAATTATGTGAATACCTCGTTGTTGTTGTAGATGGTTGTAGGTGCAGGGAATCCATATTTGACACCATTTTTATGAGAGTTAGGAGAACCAAGTTAGGGTCAAGGAATTCCATGAGACCATTGTAACAATGCAAGACTATTTAGTTGTTGCAAAACAATCTGAATTTCTTCAAAATGGCTGCCACCATTAACTAATTTGCCTATATCTTGGTCCCTGAGATTCGTATAGGCAAAATTCTGGTGTCTACACCCGTTTTTTGGGTCAAAATATTCAATGACACCATTGATAACCATGCTGAACCATTCATTTGCGGCAGCAATCTTGAATTTCAAAATGGCCGCCAAGAAAAATGGATTATATTACATACATTCGCCTTTGCGAGAGGTAGAAGTATGATTCTGGTGTATATACCCATGTTTACAAGGTCAATGAATCCAAAAAGATCAAATGTAACTTTACTGGGTTCTTTGTTTGTGGCAGCCATTGGTTGTTTGGTTGAACGTAATTCCCTCCTTTGGCGATAGGAGCACCAAGTATAGAAATATAGTGTCAAAATTGAACAAAGTCATTAATTTGGTGCATGTGAGTTGGCGGATTTGACATATTTAGAAGTGACATTTATGGCCAAAACACAGTAGTGACATGGTTGGTAGTGAACAAATGTAGCTAAATGTGGCAGTGACAGAGTTTGCAGTGTCATTGGTAATGACATGGTTGGTGGTGACACATGTATTTAGCAATGTTCCTTGAAACGCATCTGTGACGTAAGCTGACAATATCGATAGCGCACGTGTATCCAGTCCGTATGTACACTAGTTTTGGCGTAAGTTGAGATTTTAAGTGACATGGTTGGCTGATGGTGTCATAATTGGCAGTGACATAGCTGATGGTGTCAGCGTTGGCAGTGTCATAATTGGAAGTAACATAGCTGATGGTGTCATAATTGGCATTGTCATTTATAATTGGAAATGTTATTTTTGTTGGTGACATAGTTGGATCATGCATCATCAGAGTCATCGCTGTCTTCGTTCTCTGATGAAACAGGTGGAGAGTCCTGATCGTCCTGAATCATCGTCATCCAAATCACTTGTATCAAGTCTCTCTTCTTCATCTGCAAGAGCTTCGAAAAGAATCGAGCCATAAACCCATAATGGTTCTAAGGGCCAAGAGTATAGTGTCCGTCCATGTCCATCGGTTGGAGAGGGAATGTCTACAACAGGAGTATCTGCTAGTCTCCATATAGCAACCTTATAGCTCTCTCTACGGATGTGTTGTTGTAATGCTGCACGACATGACCGAGGTGCAACATATCGTCATCACAACATTTCTCCATGATGAGAGTGAACCTGAGGCTGTCAACACTCTTGAATCTCGGGCGACCATAGATTGCACATGGAAATTCTTCGAAACCAGCAAACAATACCTTAGTTACCTCCCATACACTTTCTAGGTCTGCTAGGATGGTTGGAACTTTGGAAGCTTCTGTATCATTTTGATAGGTTACACCTTCACTGTCACCTTAAAGGCACTAGTTACCTTTGATCTTTTTGGATTCCTTGACCTTGTAAACATGGGTATAGACACCAGAATCATGCTTCTACGTCTATCAAAGGCAAATGTATGTAATATAATCCATTTTTCTTGGCGGCCATTTTGAAATTCAAGATTGCTGCCGCACATGTATGGTCCAGCATTGTTATCAATGGTGTCATTGAATTCCTTGACCTTAAAACATGGGTGTAGTCAGACACCAGAATTTTGCCTCTACGAATCTCAATCTCAATCTTAAATCATGTTTTTGGGCGGCGCCTTCTCATTTTTTGACCGATTTTGACAGGTTTGGTGTCAGAATGCTCAGGGGATGGAGCTGCATCGGGTAGGAGTTGGGACAAGATTATCTGAAATATCATTTTTCTCCCCCTGTATAGCCCACCTCTATTATCAGGATCTCATGAATTTCCTGAATAAAATAACGAATAAATAAAAAATAAAATAAAGGACCAAGATATAGGCAAAAGTAGTTAATGGTGGCAGCCATTTTGAAATTCAAGATGGCTGCAACAACTAAATGGTCTAGCATTGTTATCAATGGTCTCATTGGATTCCTTGACCCTAACTTTGGTCTCTACCATATAAAAATGGTGTCAAATATGGATTTCCTGCCCCTACAACCATCTACAACGAGGATTAACATAATTCTAGGCTTAAGTCTTTCAACATGTGTAACTTTACATATGAAAGGCCGGCTGGCCATCTTGGAATTCAAATCCATGCCATGTAACATGGACTTCTAATGATAAAAAAAATTATTGGTTTTGTCAGAAATAATTCCAGCACCTAAAACCCCATAATAAAAACGATTTTTTGTATTAAACGTATACTAGGTGAGGCATTCAAAAGTGTTACTTATCATATGATGCTGGCGGCCTCATCTTGGAATTCCAATCACATACCAGGTAAAACACGGACCCTCTAATGATAACAAAACGATTGTTCCAGAAACAGAAATGAATTCCCAGCACCCCAAACCCCCAAAACGAGGTATTACACATACATTTAGGTATCAAAATTAAAATTTATATTTTAAAATGGCTACGGCGGCCTCTGGGATTTTCGGAAGTCGCGCCGGTTTCGAAAAAGCAACCTGTGTGTTCTTAAAGGTAAATGGATCAACACCAAATCAAGTCTCAGGAATGGTAAGGCGGGTTCGAAGCAGGTCCTGGACTACTCTATGTTTGGCAAAGGAAATAATGCATGGTTTCTGTTTTACACACTAACGTATAGATGTAATTATTCATCTCAATTGAAAGTTAAAGTTCTATGATGTTGAAAAAGACAAACACAAAAATCATAATGATGTAAAAAAAATTGGGATCTATAATTTCATGTAACTGAGACGTTACCTAGATTTATTTACTATTTAATTATAATATTTTATTATATATTAGTTAGTGGTGCTGGATAACGTTTTTCACAACATAGGTTCATAGATATAGGTGTTTTAGTACATTGTTCAGTATGTTATTTTAACAAATGGATTAAAGACGGAAATATAATGGGTTTTTTCTTTTAGGCAGGAGCAAGAATATCATAGGGTCCTTATTATTAAGGGTTCGTTCATGAACGCCTACATCTAAGGTTTGACACATTTGGTGTTTGTATGGAACCCTCTATAGGAATGCAAGGTCTCCAATTTTGTGTCACCTTTTCCATAGGGCCAATTTAACACTTAACTGCATAAGGGGGGGGGGGATTAATTTTGTTATTTTCTTTATTTTTTTCAGCCGGCGATTTATAACGCTGCAATATATTTGGTTTATATGGTTTGTGTATTGTATAACTTTTTAGTTGCGCTTGCTTGGGTGCAAAAAAAAATCAAAATTCATCGCGTCTCGTCTTTGCGTTAATTAGTTGGGTCCCTGGAGGGGCCCCCCCCCCTTATCATGCACTAAGGAAGTGCCCATGACAAAAAATGACAAATCTTATTAGAGTTACTGTGATTCTGATTTATACTGCATATACGTAGTGACATAAACAAAGTAAATAATTAATTAAAAAAAATCTTGCAAATTAGTAGGCCAGTGGAGCCATAATATTTATAACATCATGTATCGGTTTACTGTAGGAAACCTAGGGTTAAATTATACAAGTAACCCTTTTAAAACTATAAATATGGCATGAGACATGTATGTCTGTGCTTTATGTGGGTTAAGATAGTCAATGCTTCACCAATTAAAGCATCAGCACAAGTCTAGGCGAAGCAATGACGTAGAAAATGCAGAAAAGAACAAATTAGTTCTTTTTCGCACGCGAAATTAAAATCAATGTTTGCCCCTAATTTCTTATGAACAACTTTCTTCAGTTTTTATTTCTTTATTGTTGATGTCTTTGAAGCCTTCAACATGTGGTGGATTTCATCGAAAAAATCCTTTAGAAAGTGGTTATATGGGGGGAGGTACCTAGGAAACCCCCCCCCCCCCCGTTATGCACTATAACAGAAGTGCAACCCCTTATGCAGGTTAAGTGTTAAGGTTTGACACAGGGTGTTAATTTTTTTTAAACTACTCCAAAAATGTTAGGAAACATTTCAATATTGTCCGTCTAGTCATAATAATCCAAAATGTATAGTTTGTACCACTATGACTATTGGTTTGGGGGTTATAGGGTAACACTGACTCTAAAACGGTGAAAAAGATCAATCTCAATTGGTACAGGGGTCAACATGAAAGTTACTCTAATTATAGTTTAAATACTTGCAAATTTATTGCCTGCTGAACGCAGGGTCTCCCAAAAACTATAGGTTTGGTTATGTTAAAGGTTTACTTACCGAGACAAAAGGTAAAAAAAGGTCAATGACAATTGGATTGTTGCCCATACCCTTTTTTGTCAAATTAACATTGATAACTATGCATTGCAGATGCTATGATGCTACAAATATTCCTTGTTTTAAGATAGATGACATTTGTTAACAAAAATTGGAGCAATTTGATTTTGTTCCATGTTACAAATTTACTTTTACTCATAGATAGTACAAACTATACATTTTTGAATCCTTTTGACTAGGACGGCCATATGGCATATAATTTCGCATGAATGATTGGAGTTTTTAAACGTGTAATCCCGTGTAAACTAAAATGGCACTATTGAAAACATTACACCACAATTTGAGACCTTGAGGGTGCCAATTACGCTTACTATCAAAGGTCTCAAAGCTTAGATGTAGTGGGTCATGAACGTGTTCCGCTTTATTAGAGCATTGGAGACCTTTGGCCCATGTTACAGTGATCTATGGACACTCAGCGCCCACCATTTTGCTCTGTATGTTGGTAATGAACCAATTCGAAGGCAATTATATTAATAAGAGAACAGTGGTGCAGTGGATCAGCGCTCGCCTCATAAGCATAAGGTGGTGGTTCGAGCCCTGCTGTCGCCAATGTGTTGTGCACTGGGGCAAGGCCACTTTACCTCGCTTGCCTCTCTCACCCAGGAGAATAAATGGGTACCGGCGGCATATGCTGGAAGGGCAAAATAGACTCGCTGTGCGGGGAGGAGTGGCGACCCCCCCCCCCCACCCAGGAAACATTATATGAGGGAATCTGGCCCCAAAACGCCAGTGACAGAGAGATGGGCACTCCTCCTGCGGGCGCACCATTTGCATTGGCATATTAAAAAGGCATTGGATTTTGGGCATAACTTCCAAAACGAAGTCTACCAGGTTTCCATTTGAATGTTTTTGATTCAAGGTAGCAGTGTTGATTAAAAAACTGCATTATTCTCAGTTAAATCGGTAGACATTGAGCATTGCTTCATGATGACTGGTCCTCATCCTGGGTAACCAATCAAACACCATAAAGTTACACAGACTGAAAGCGTACGGATCTACACTTCCATTCAATACAGAACCATTCGTTTGTGTTTTGTGTGGAACCATTCGTTTGTATATATGCTAGAGACATGGAGTGAGCTTTAATAGAAAAAGATGCAGAAGTAACGGTAAAGAACAGCAAAATCTCGGCAACCCACTCAACGAAGAACGCACTCCAATAAAATACAAACACAGAAATGCATTATACTTGAACTCCAATCATCTTTTAAAACTGTATCACAAGATGATATTGGCTGGGCCATCTAATAAACCCGCATCCACAGAGTGATGCCTCTTGCAAATGACCTTCCAATAGAGTGGCCTACTGTAAATGGTTGTTCAACCATCCCAATGATTTCAACAGTTCACTTCACCATGCTCATTATAGTGCAGACCAGAAGTACTTCGTAGACATAAGATTTGTGGGTAAACAGGCGAATTTTCACTGATTTACATCATTAGGATGTCTATTTTAAGATTATATATGCTTCCATTTTTCCAATGCTTTAGTGGTTCAAATCCAAGATGGCCGCCAAGGATAAATAGGGCTATTTACAACTTCTTACCCGAACGACTTCCCATCACAGAGAGGGTAGTGGCCAAAAGTGAATTTTGGTACATGCCCTTCGTAATTTGCTTCTAATTTTCCCTTACCATCATCCAACCGGGGAAAGAGTGTTTATGTGCTAAGGAACTGCTCTCTTCCATGGAACTGTAACATGTTCTTGAAAGTGCTTTTCACCTTTCAAATTTGTTGAACTTTTTGGCACACTCTGTAAAATGGAGTTTTTAGTTTGAGTTGACCAAAATCAATATTATTTTAATATTGTCCCGTGGTAAAATATAAACCGGTGTGAAAGGAGATATGGTCCGGCAGGATTCATAATCCGGGCTCCATAGACGACAACGGAATAAAGCGTGAAACTAATGTTGAGTGAAGAGGCAACTGAATCGATTGCCCTATTGTTCACCATTGTTCCCGGACTGTGAGCCCGGCGGACAATATCTCCTGCCACACCGGGCTATGTATTGACCTCAGAATAAATGTGACGCTATTTAATCCCACGAAATTCAGTCATAATTCACCATCGATGCCCTCTTAACGTTAGTACGTCCTCATCACTCATAACAATCATTTGAAAAATAAATATACTTGATATATGTATCAGTTTCTGGAGGAGCCGAATGAATAATACCATATAAAGGAACAGATATTGGTGACCGCCTTTTGAAGTTTCAAGTAACATAGACAAAATATGCCACATTTTACATAGATTTGTTACATATATATTTTTTTAAAATTGTAAAGTGTTTCTCGGGCCTTTTTGGTTAAATCTCAAAAAATGCTATAATGTCGACAAAAGATGGCAAGTTATGAGTTCTGAGTAGAATATACTTGTAGTCAATTTCCCGGTGTGAAAAGTGATTCATTGTCCGGCAGATATCATAGTCCGGGATCATAGACGACAACGGCATGAAAGGTGATGGATAGAAATAATTGTTGCGTGAAGAGTCAACTGAATCGATTGCCCTATTGTTCACCATTGTTCCCGGACCGTGAGCCCGGAGGACTATATCTCCTGCCACACCGGATCAAAGAATTTAAAAATGTTAATACCATCAAATTGTGTAGAATAGCCCATATACATAACCGGGAAAATGTGTTTAGAAACTATTCATTTCCATTTACAATAGTAAACTTCATTCCCCACCAAGTACACGGAAAATAGCTCTACAATGTCACCAAGCAAAACAAACCACGATGTCAAAAATATGAAATTGTCATTCTGGCTGAAGTTGTACGTTTGCCTATCTCTACCACTGTGAAGCCCATAATATACTTCCAGTGGCAGCAGCAATTGTCGTGCGCAATACTGGATTTTGACCCAATATTATCGCTGGCTGCGACTGGAAGTATATCATGGGCTTAACTTGAACCCGGAGAACTGATATGGGCAAAAATGAAGCGTTTTGTTTCTAGGAACAACACATAATTCAGTATGGCAGCGAAATCATTTGATGAGACAGTGGAACGAATTTCAGCTTCTTTCTGGACAAATCATCATACCTCTTATTTGGATAAATCAAACATCTCGACATGTGAATGCAACAAAGTCGTATCTACAATTTCATGATTTACCATTTACATTGTGTTTCATTACAGTTGTGAGTTTTCGATTAAAAAACATCACAACATACGATAAAAATGTATTTTTTAAAAAGATATTATATTTTATTTCCCACTTCAGTCGACTAATTAAGCAGTCATTACTTAATTTATGTGGCATAACTACACATATGATTCCCCGTGTTGTACAACTTTTATGATGTCTCGTGGACGTCAAAGGTCAGAAATACTCTCTAAACACAAACAAATGAACCTTGTGCACAAATGATCTCAAATGTATATAATAACCCAGTTTTAATGATTTCAATCTGATTCATGTACAATTCAATGATACAGTCAACACTTTTAGTCTTACACTAGAAGTGACGGCTTATGTCCACAATTAAAAGAAGCT
>JAMKCH010007011.1:0-44934 GCA_023653785.1 Ophioderma brevispina
CCTTTAACTGATATATTAACATTATAAAGGGTCTTGTACATGTATATTGTAGACTCTGTAAGTATTCAAAGTTGGTAGGTGAAAATTTTTGTCACCCGAAAAGTGCGATTTTCGGACAAAATTGGCCACAAATCAATATTTTGTAGCAAAATGGTGTATGATACAGTGTTTTCGATTAAAAATTCATAATCTATGAACAATTTTACCCTAGAAATGACATCTTAAAAATTAAAAATGGTTGTATTTGCTCCGATAGGATTTTTTCACACTTTGGCACTAAAACCTCAGTCAATTCTGAAACCATGTCATATATCAGCGAGCGTCGTAGGTGAACAGAATACGTTTTTACGACACCCATCAATTGTTTCATCATGGTCACACCTTTCCGAGATTACTCCGTACAGTCTTCTATGGGTGCACACGATTTTCTCACACCGGGTTTCATAAGCTATCAATGTTGAGAAATACGGGCATTTCGATGAGAATTCCCCTAAATCAAGAGCTTTTTCACATTTTCAATGAGAAATGTATAATTTGAAATCGAAGGATACTTTTTTCTTCTTCTTCTTTTACTTAATTGATTCGTAACGGTGCCCTAACATTTGCATAAGTTACAAAAGCAGGAAAGCGAAACTTTAAAAGTTAATGGCGAAGTTAGTCAGTGTATTTAAGAGTACATAGGCCTATAATGTCTTTCGTTAGCCCTGCGATTCACATCTTTCAACATACGTATCGCTGTATGTAATATTGCCAAAAAAATGAAATGTCTCTGTGAAATACACAGAGTTTATTATATTTGCGCACTTTTACAACCAGAGTTATACTTTTATAAGCAAAATAGGTAAAAAAGATCGTCCTATCGTCCTAAAATTACACATAACAACATCATTTATAATGCGCCTTTTCCACTGGATACAAAGCGCAATGAGAGGAAAGAATAGCAACAGAAAGAAAAGAATATTAGTAAATCTGCAAGGTAAAACAAGTCTGAGAGCAATGCGTTTTGAGCTTGGATTTGAATGTGGTAATACTAGAGCTGTTTTTGATGATTTTTGGAAGAGCATTATACAGTTTAGGTGCAGCAATGGAAAAAGCTCTCTCTCTCTCCAGGGCGCTTCCAGGCCATTGGTACTTCAAAGTTAATGGTGCTAGCTGAACGTGTAGACATTGCAGTTGGCCTGGATCTAATTTTGAGACAAGAGTCAATGTATGGAGGAGAGAGCCCTTGTAGATATTTAAAAACATAGGAAACAGGAAACGGTTTTTTTTTAAATGATGCATTCAGATATGGGAAGCCAATGTAGCTGATTCACATTTAGGTTGGTAGCAGAGGAGCACACTTATTCTGTAGCCTTTGAAGACGGTTTAGATCTTTTTTAGCAAGTCCATTCAAAAGCACACGGCAATAATCCAATTTGGATAACACTAAGGCTCTAGCGATATTATGGTAAGTGGCGAAAACGAAACATGTTACGGATTTGCCAATTTATGGATCTACAAAGTGTCCTCAAGTGGAAGACTTAGATTTTGAAGTATTTGCAAGTGATATGGAGAAGATGCAAGGAAAATTCAGTCTTGTCTTGATTTAATTTTAACTTGTTGCAAGTCATCCATTTATGAATATCGATCACACATTTAGAGAGTCTATAAATAGCACAGTCAACATCACCAGGAATAGTAGGATCATTTTTAATTATTAGTTGTATATAGTAGCCATAATTACCTGATAGGTCTATTTCCTCGGGTATCAATGTAGCTGGTAACCGTATGGAGGTCTGGATTTCATCATTTGGCACCCCAGTTTCGTTCAAAAAAGTCCCAGCACTATTATCTCCATGGAAGATTGCTGTCAAAGGTATTATTGCTATGGTAAGAAAGCCTACGACACTCAATGTACTACTTTGTCGTGACTGGTAGCCTCAACAGCACTTGATTGATGGACTTCCTTTTATGGATCCTATCCGGGAAAACAGTAAGGGCCACTCTGTTTTTCGAGATTGAGGATGATTTGCGAGGACGAGTTACTAGCCTTAGGTGATCATCGCTGTTGGGTTCTTCTGTATTATCCAAATGTGGTCTACTGTTTCTATGACTGCTTTTGTAACCCCTTTAACATGAAATCAATAGTGAAATAATGTCTGAAAGGTTATACGTCAAATTATAGGACTTTATTGTGTGATTTAAGACTAGACTAGAATAACCAAATTGCTTAAATTCAGTGGTTCACTTGGATCGGATTTCTTTTCAATAGTGAATGACAATGTTATATGCTTAAATAATAAACAGTTAGAACGGGTTCTTGAAAAAAATATTTCACACTCATGAAAATTCATGGAGAGTCTTCACCATTTGGGGAAAACTCTGATAATTTGGGGGGATTGGGAGTGTGGCTACTCAAAGCTGGGTCCAACTTCACCAATTGGGTGGTGAGCTTTCAATACAGGGTGCTTTTCAAATTATCCGCCAAAATACAATAGGAAATGAGCAACCTAGCTAAAAAATATAAGTCATAAATGGTTTGACTGTAGTAAACGAGTAGTAACGTTTGACAACATGAGAATACAAGTAGTGATTAAGTTAAGCAAAAGTTCCATTCCTACATTTTGCACAAGTTGAGCTGATTTAGAGTGTTATACCCCTAGCATTGTCTAAATAGGTTTATGTATAGACACTACCGGGACGTGTTTTTAATCCTAGGATAAGAGTCAAGGGATGGCTATACGATGAAATAGTAGGAGTGGGACTAGTCAGTCCTAAGAAAATTAAGTTATCTCCAATGCCCCTGTGAGCAGGACTATCACTATTAGGCATGAATTCCGCAAATTCGATGTAATAAGTCCGTATAATGTTAGGTTTTGTCCCAAGTTCGAAGGGGGCCGCCTGACTATCAGTTCTCTAAATTAATGTCTGTCAGAGTCGATTTGGGTCCTCAGAGAGATCAGCCATGTCAAGTGGAGAGACTTCATGCAAGTAGTAGGTAAGCTTACTCGTGTCAGGTAAACTACCGATAAGGAGCAATGGCTGGCAAGCCTCCATTTAATGTAACAAATCATCCTAATAAATCACATAGATACGTCATTACAAACTTGCAAAGCTGCGATGGAGTTTCAAAGCCCATATCCGCATATCCTCGTTCGTATGCACAATAACAAATTAAAATAACCCTTAAAGTGTGAGTGACTTCTCAAACTCCGAAATTTGAATTAATACAATTTTTTAGCTGTATTTTCCTGTATTTACGTGAACCAACCCATAGTACGAAATGACACGTTGATGTTTCCGAATTCATAACGCGACTTGGCTCTTGCTTATCGTTAGGTACGTACTGCCCGATCCAAACATTAACTGATCGGGTTTGGCCGGTTGCCGGAATGTTATGAGGTATGCTTGTAGTTGACAACAAATTATTATCTTAAACATTCAATTTTACTGATTGATACTGGGCCGCTGAGAAGATGAAGCACCTTGCACAATGTTATTAATGTGACAGAACCCGAAGTGAGTCATCGGTCGTTTGCGTGCCCGCTTTCAGTCACGTCCTCAAGGCCTTCCGCTACTTCTTTGACGATTAAGACGCGACGGAACAGTAATATAGTCTATTTCAATAAGCACAGACTGATCTCAATTACATCGTTGCGCTAACCATTTATATTAAACGGGACTTTGTGCATGCTCTGTCGAATTACATGGTCATAAGGAATTTTCATTGGAATATGTTGTATCAACATATCCACATAGTTATAGATATCAAAGGTGATGCGGTACGAGAGATTTCAAGGCAACATTAATGCGTCATATGTGTGATTTCATATTCGATTTAGAGCTTCAATACCTTAATGGCCTGTGAACAGCACCTGTCCTAACTATTAACAATAATAATTTAAAGGTGTTTGTGACCTGTGAAAATGTTATGTCTAGAGTATACGTGTAACTGAAACAGACCTTTAAGGGAGAAAGCAATAGATGTTTATGACACTGTATCTGACGCTAAAATCGAAACATTTCAGATTTCTAGTGCCAATTCTGTCCACAATTCTTCGAAGGTTGTCTGGTGACCGTAAAGTAGGGATCTTCCAGGATCGCAACCTGCAACGTCCTGACGCATCCCTCGTTGCAAACCGACACCTGCATCATTTAAACACAGTCAGAGGATTAATTTCTTACAGGAGTTTTATAGCTTTTCATTATGATTTAGTATGAATGAGTAAAGCAGGAGGGGATAACGTTGTATTCTGGCCAAGAACCACCACGTTAACATAAAAACCCTTTTGTATTAATTTGAAATTGAATCAAAGAACACTATCGGTGATTCATCCGACAGAGTCACAAAATAGTCAAAAATAGGAAATTGCATGGAAAACACCTAAACGTTAGATTACGTCGTAAGTTCTTTTTTTTCCACTGAAGAATTGAAAACGGCCTGGCAAAGAAATGAGTCTCCATTCAGTTACGTTGTTGTAGTCCGTACAGGACAATCATGACAACCCAATTTGTTGTTATTAGTGTTGCTTTTGGCCTTATCATTTGCAGGATATGTTAGGTGACTTGTACTTGTTAACAGACGTGTCAGAAATCTGATGTTGATGAGATTTTGTTTTTCGATTTTTGAGTATAGAAATCAATGATAGTGCCTTTAACGGCCTGTATTTTCGGTAAGGGGCCGCTTCAAAACTCAACCAACGGTTGCTTGCCGGTTCCCCCGGTTCTTTCCGGTGAACCGGTTTCTATTGTTCTGGACCTAATGAATCGCGGGTGAACACCCTTAACCGCGTCGAGGCGGTTGAGTTTGAAAGTTGTCCCTAATTGATTATTATAGACGACGAAACTTGACCTTGGTTATTGATCTATTAGTTCATCGACTTTCTAACTCAAGCTAGATCTGATAAACTATTTTATACTAAAAAGGAAATACATATGCAGTATTGTTGTGGTGCTTTCTCCCTTTCAAACAACGGTTTACCAATATATGAAAACATATAACCTGCAACTACTATCGTCTGGTTTAATTGCGGGAATCGTTCGTTTGATTCGGACGGTTCCGTGACGGTTCAGCGGCGGGCCAGGTGAGGCGTTCAAATATGGGTGATTGTGATATGTCTAACTTTGACGACAGCGAGCTAGAAGAGGTTCGTGGGTTGCAGCAATTCCAAATAAGAAAACGCAAAGATGCAACTTAAATGTAGGAATGCCAAACGGTGCTCGCGAAAACATTTTATAGGGCTTGCAAACACAGCACATGACCTATAACGAGTGATTAGAGATGTAGAATTATGCTCTATATGGAGCATCTTCGCCTTAAAATATACACATTAAAATAAAGAAAATATCAGTGGGTGGAAGTATACGAGCAATCAACATCACAATTAAAAAAAACTACAAAATCACAAATAACCTTTTAGTGTGCGTTCGGGCGTTAACTCACAGTGAGTTCAACTTTTAAAAACCGCTGGTTGTAATAATGGTTCACACTTACGTGCCCAAGGGGGGGGGGGGGAGGGGTCCATGTAGCGAACTTTGATTTTTGCGATGTCTCGGTTACGCAAAATCAAATTTTCAGGCGTTTTTTGCTAAGTGTCTGATTTATGAATTCCGCTTCTCCTGATACTAGCGAAAAATTAAATCGCCCGTCGGATGCTAAGACCATTAGGTTGGGTCCATCGCAACCCCCCCCCCCCTTGGGCATAACGGAAGTTGAAAAACTCAAAGATATTTACTAATTAAAAATTAAAGTAAGTAATTAAATTTGGGATTTATTTGCCTAAGATTATACCTTAGGAGGCAATTAATTAAGAATTAACACTACTTGAAATATCAATAACCTTTATATGCAGATAGCATCAATTTAATTTTGTCATGACCGTGCTCTGATGTGAAACGTTGGGAAAACCAAGGTATTTTAAAGTTTTCGTGAGAAATGACAAGATGGTTATACATTTGGCATATTTGCCCCCAATGCTTATTTCAGTGGTTATTCAGAGTAGATATAATGAATACTTTGGTGTTCGCAAACCCTATATTGGCTTTGCTGAGGATGGAAATGTGCGAACCCACTCTTTTAGGTAGAGTGACAATTTTCGATTGCCATAGGTCATAGGTTCAAAAGTTCGGATTTTCATTTTTAATGGGGGTATGGTGGTTCTTAGTTGACCCCCATTTATTTGTGTTGTAGTGTCATGATCAAACTCCCATGGGAAAGGGTTATCTGGGTTGAGTCCCTATAGGAAACCCCCCCCCCCTTGGGCACTAAACGGAAGTTTTTTGCCAAGGTTCCTTTGGGGTTACAACTTTTACGGATAGACCCAAAGTTTTTGGCAACGTCGCTTTAATAAAAGTTGAAGAAGGGGGGGCGTTACGTATAGTTATTAATTAAAATATTTTACGAGTGTATTTGAATCTTGCACGATGGAATAGACAGATAAAGATACAAACCTGATTGGCCTCCATGTCACTGACAAGAGCTGAGCTGAAGGAGGGGGGGAGGTATCTTCATGACTATCAGATAAACTGACCAAAGACAATGATCATGAATGTGCGGATCTATTTACTGCATCAAATCAAAATTTGAAGTCTTTTGCTTACTCTTTGCTTACACACCAACTATTTTTGCTAAGTTGTCTGCTGACACAATTAGCCCCACAATAAAGCCCGCTGTGTTTGCTATACTGCAGCCAGTTGTCTTAGGGGGCGCAGCATCCGACGCCAAAACGCACTGATCCGGAAAGTTGAGTACATTAAGGATTTTTTTGGATAAAATGAAAGATAAATATGTGAAGTCCCTCCAAAAGAAAGTTTTTAACAAGGTTTTACACTTAGCATTTTTTGTAAAGGGAATAGGCGGATGTACATAAAATGTTGAAATATTTTTTTAAACCTTAGTATTTTACAAAATCGCTTCTAATTTAAAGACGGAAGTGTTTTTCAACATGCGACTTCTTGCAACTTTTGTAGTCAATATTCACGAAAATCAAAAAACATATCTCCGTTTGTAAATCCCACCCTCGCTCTTGGATAAATTTGCATAATTATTCCTTGATTTATCGATTCTTTGTTAGAAAATACCTCGTATGTTTCAATCATAAAACGAATTAAATGGTTTATTATGGCCTAAAACCCTACTTTCATAAATGTAGTTAACTCCTAAGTGCCTTGCATTTCAAGTGTAATTCTCCCTGTGATCAATATTTGTTCAGAACTTTACTCAATCAAATCGCCAGTCCAAATCACTGATTCAACGCGCTGCATGGGATACTACAAGAGAAGGATTTCAATAGCTTCCCACATGCTTGACTTCCAAATGGAGGTTTATTGTACAATGTACATAAGTAAATGTAAGGGATACGTTAGTGGAATGAACATGGCTTAATTGAACAGTTGCTACTAAGATTCCAACAACTTGCATTTCTAAGAGCGTTTCAAATCTCTACGATCACACATGAGCAACCTGTACAAAACTTACAAATGGCAGACAATGCTATGTGGAAACAGCACCGCATTGGTAGTTCGTGATCTTCCTGGGGGTGGATTCGACAATGGTAATTGATGAGAAGTTTAACGGGATTAAGCCACCATTGAATAATCAGCGCTGGTCCCCGTCTCTTGTGAGTTCTTATACAATGGTAGAGCCCACGTAATGCTCTCAAATCTGTGCATGAATTTTGCATCATGTTGAATGGAAATCATATTTTTTTTAGTTAGGCCATGTCCATATCATTGGAAATAAAGTATTAACCAGAATCTTTAATTTGAGACTATATCTTTAATTAATGCAATTTAATTTTTTTTTTAAAATACAGTATTTTTTCAGACGCCTATCACGAATTTCCGAGCGGGAAAAATGGAAAAAGGATTGGGGAGTGAAGAACGATAAGGGATGGAGGCGGAGGTTGCTGAAGGGGGGGGGGAAGCGGAGTGATGAGGAAAATCTCCTGGGGAGGAGAGCGTAATGGGGACAGTAGTATTTTTAATTCTATATCGTGGTTTGTGGCAGTCATTTAAAAAAAATAGCTTTCCGCTTGCTATTTATGAGGCTTTTAATTTATTTGCCATTTACATTTCCTTGTAAAATGCAGTTTTGAAAATAACTTGGTAGATAATTTCCACGTTGGGTAACATTGTCAGCGTAATTTGAGCAAATTGTGTACAAAAAGAATTGAAAAAATTTTGTAATTTACGTCCAATTTTGTTCAGGCCTATTATGTTTATATTTTAGACGTGGATCGCTTCAAATTCCCGTAAAAAATAGGGGTTTCAGTCATTATTCGTATAGTTTGCAACAACTGTCAATTTGATCTAAAATAGTTTACAAAACAAACCGTATATGTTGTAGTAGTCCACCGTAATTGTGGATAGCCCTTAATAAATTTTTCACGTGTTCGTCATTGCCAATTCGTGTTTGTCATTCGTAAACTATGCTGTTATTATTGTTATTTATTATTATTAATTATTGTTATTATTATTATTATTGTTATATATTATTATTACAACTTTTGTTAGTGTGATTATTATTAATAAATTATGTATAAACTAATTGAAGCCAGATAATTAATGATAATTGAGTTCACTTATGTTTATATTGTGGTTGCTTTCTTCACTTCGAAGCTCCACAACAGGTACTCCTATACCATTAAACTGAAGGCTTTTTCGGAGGAAAAAGAGAAGTAGGGCGGGGGTGTTAAAGCACCTTTTTTTTCCTCCTCCCTCTTACCTTATGAAGTTACTAACACATATTACTTCATTATTCATCGGAATGCTTAATTATTTTACGTTTATCATCTTTTAAAGGGCCTTAATACCATATATAAAAACACATGTCAACGTATATGGCACGGTCTCAAACTATAGGGGAAAAATATGAACAAAATGGTCATTTTACACTGTTTTTACACAAAGTGGTCAAACCTTTAATCCCGTAAAACACGAGTTCAAGATGACGCAAGTTAGGGTTAGATGACGAGTCCCCATATGAGATGGAAGAAAGTGAATTAAGGTGTGGGGCACTCAGACGGATTTTGGGTGCAGACTTCGTAAATGGAGATGGGATTCAGTGTAAGACTTCCTGGTGGAGTTGGATTTATATCTGTTTACGTCACCTGGACCAGGCCAAAACCACCTCAAAACTACGGATGCCAAACTCCTGACTAACTAGACAAATACACTGTGAACTTGATTACCATTTTAGAACCAAAAGTATTATTTTTATTTGTGTGTTTAAATCAATCCATTATAACATCGATTAGGTATCAATAATCAAAGATCAATCTATCAATAGTCGTTAATTAATGAACTACTAAACTTACTGGTGTGTGTGCCGCGACGCGGGCTGTTCAGCCAAGAATTACAATTAAGATGCCGACTTGCAAAGAGTCCTGGCGCATATTCCATCGCAAAACTCCAATTTCCAATAGTGTGACGTGTCCACGACGCCTTGTCCTTACTGAAGAACCCAGCTCCTAAGACTCCCGAAGTTTGGAGGTCGACTAAATATAAAGTCAAAAGTGCTGTGGCTTGTTTATCCTTGGATAACTTCAGAGGCCACGAAATACGAAACCGAATCACTGCACACAATCGGACGAAAACTGATGGAGCTGAGACTACTAGGACAATGTCGCACTATAGGAAGACACTGTTTACTGTCACTGTCTCTAACTTGGAACAACTGGACGTCACTATGGTTGGAAACTCTTGCTAATAACTTGGAGGCATGATGGTATGTAACTCTGACTCATCTTCGCTCACCAGGGCTTTATATATCCTCTCAAACAAATACTAGAAGGATCTGTCCTCTCTATATGAGTCATGTGCTAAATATAGTCCATTACCTCATAATCTGGAAATGCCTCTATTATTCCGCATGTACTGCATAGATTTAGGATTTCATAGTCAATCTACTCACGGACTGTGTAATATGCAGCAGTGCGCCACCTATGATGCAGAGAAGTTCAGTGAAGCACAATCAAATGAGATAACTAAGGTCCAGTAACTTCCAGAGTTTCCCCGCTTTTCTGATGCATTTCTGTGATCTTCTGGTTCATTCTCTTGTTTTGCACACTATTTATGCACCCCACCATGTAATTTTATATATATTATTTAGACTAATTTATAATATTTTATGTGCTCATTTATGACGTAATCTTGCTCAAGTGAAATAAATCATTGCAAATTCTTTGGGCCTGTAAACATCCCTGCCCCCCTTAAAGAAAGAAAGTTTGATTGAAAGCAAACTTTCGTTACCTATTTTAAGGCTTCTTAATATTTTTTAAACTTCATATACATAACTTTTTCACAATGTTACACTTCCCCTTTAAAAACCTTTACTTTGTTTTCTGACAAACTAACAATTCTGGATAGGCATCAGCCAGCACATTATCTTTGCCTTTGATGTTCCTATTCTAGGTTGTACTCTTGCAATGTCAAACTCCACCTCACTAACCTATTGATTCTTTGTTTTTCATCCTGTGAATGAAGATGAGGGGGTTTGTGATCTGTGAAAACAAGCACTGGGTGCACTTTGGTGCCAAAGATCCGTCCCAAATGCCCTAATGCCAAAATCATAGCAAGACACTCCTTCTCAATAGTTGAGTAATTTCGTGGTGGGTTGGTGGCTTGTTAAACTCTTGGAGAAATACGAAATAGGCTGGTCTATTCCGTCTTCTCCGTCTTGCATACGAACTCCACCCACCCTATGTCACTGGCCTCTATGGCCAACTTGAATTGGTGTCTGGAAGTCGGTGGCAATCAGACCGGGTTCACTATTCAGTATGGCTTTGATTTTCTGGAACTATTTCACCATCCTTCGACCAAACAAATTGAATTTTTGGCTAGCAAATTTGTCAAAGGCTGGCAATATCTGAAAAGTTTGGACAAAACTTCTGTATATCCAGCCCTACCTAAGAATCTCTGAAGTTCTTTCCTGGTACTTGGTGTGGGGAACTTCTCCATTGCTTCAACTTTAGCCTTAACAGGCTGGACCGTGCCTTGACCTACTACATTACCTAAATAAGTGACTTGGCATGGCCAAAACTCACTCTTGACTTAATTGACTGTCAGTTTGTGTCTGACAACTTCTGAAACAGCGATGGAGCTGCCCAATGTGTTGTTCCCAAGACTGACTGTACACAATCAATCATCAACATAGGCTTCCCAGCCTTCTATGTCCACACCTAATGAGTTACCATTCTTTGGAAGGTTTGCCGGTGCGTTTTTTCATACGCAAAAGGCATAACGAGAAATACTGAAAAAGCCCATTCCGGCGTGCAAATGCTGAATTTCTTTTGCACGATATAAGGGGACCTGCCAATACCCCTTTAAAAAGTCAAACTTGCTGACATACTTTGAATTGCCAATTTTGTCATGCAATCATCAATACGAGGTATGGAAAATGAATCAGTCTTTGAACATTGATTTCCCCTTCTGAGTCTGTCACAAACCCCCTAAGGGAACCATCAGGTTTTGAACCAAAATATCATGGGGACCTCCATTCACTTTTGCTTGCTTCAATTATTTGATTTTCCAACATGGACTCTATCTCTTTGTTGAAGATGTTCTTTTTCCATAGGATTTTACTCTGTAGGGTGCTGTTTTATTGTGCACAATCACCCACATCACCATCATGATAAGCAGCAGGGGTTCACTACTTGGGACATCAGGAAAATATCCTCAAACTAATGAATCAACTGCCTGATTCCACACTGTTTATTTTCTGAAAGATGGCCTAGTGTTGTATCCAAATCTTTGAGCACATTTGCATTTTGCATGATTGATAGTCATGCTGCTTGTTATCATTGTTTGAATTATGAACAAATTCAGATTTCATGATTGTCATCATGTTTACTTTCCTCAGTATGACTTACAGACCACACTGGTTTTGCCCTGCCATCATCATTTCACCTACATCTCCTTTCAACAATATTTGACATGGCACAATTGCTACTCTTACGCCTATCTGGCGTTTTTTGACTATGTAGTCACTTCATTTACCTTTGACTGGTGGGAGCTACTGTATAGGGACCATGGTATCTGCCTGCAGTGGATGTCCATGGATTGGAAACAAGACTCCACTTGGTCTCCCTGCCTAAGACCCTACTCGTGGCATCTTGATCGTACCACTTTTTCATCTGGTCTGGGCTTGCTTCAAAGTCTCCCTGGCAATTTCTTTGGCCCTATTGAGCCTATACCTTAATTTGGACATAGTCCAAAAGGTTGGTGTCGTTTTCATCATTCAGCCATTTCCCCTTTAGGAGTTTCACGGGACCGCGAACGTACGCCCAAACCTACTCAAAGGGAACGAAACCGGGTTTTCCTGAACTGCTTCCCTTGCAGCAAACGATAACAAGTGAACTCCCTCACCAGTCCTTCTCAAATTCCAAACAGTAAGTCCTACTCATATTCTTCAGAGTTTGGTGGATTCTCTCTAAAGCTCCTTGTTACGCTGCATGGTAGGCACTGGACAAATACTGTTTCTATCCCTATCTCATACATCACTTGCTGAAATAGGCCAGATGTGAAATTTGACCCCTGATCTGACTGACTGACTTAGGTAGGCCCTAAAGAGGAAAAACTTGTGTCAAAGCCTTACTAGGTTTTAGCCTTAATATTCCTTAAGGGTATGGTTTCAGGGAACCTGGTAGAGGCACGCATGATAGTAAGTAGGTACTGATTCCCCGACCTTAGTCCTAGGGAGGTCCTACACATCAACTATGAACCTACTAAATGGTCTCTCCGAATGCCGGTATCGGTTCAGAGGAGCGGGCGGTATTTTCTGATTAGGCTTTGCCAACGCACTTGACACGTAGACAAGATCTACAGTATTCGGAAACATCCTTACGAAGTGTAGCCACCAAAAGTGGTCTCAAATCCTATCATGGCCTTCTGACTCCTAAATGTCCTGCCATAGGGCCGATCATGGCAATGCTGATGACTTCCCTGTGATACACCTTTGGGACAACTACCTGATGAACATCTTTCCACTCATCACTTGCCGGAGCATCAGGTGTCCTCCATTTCCTCATCAGCACACCATTGTGTTTGTAAAAACACACAGGAACGTCCTCAGACTCCTGCAGGTTACTGCCCTTTGACTAAATTCTTGAGTGGCAGGAGTCATGCTCCTTTCAAGAACTAACTTATTGTGACTTAAGGGATCATCAGCATTATCCCCACTATGCCTGCTCAAGGCCTAACTCTTGTTTTGGAGACTATCTCCTAAGAGGGAAGTCGACCTGGTTCATCTAATTTTGTCATGAACGTGTCCTCTAAATCTACATTAGGGACAAGGTCTTACTCCTTCCTATCACTATTTTCTTCAAGCATGGCTTTCCTAGCCATACTCCTAGTAACTGCACCGGCTGGATAAACTGTACTTATTCTTATCCTCACTATCTATTTCTGTGGAGTGATTGTGGGTACAAATTGGTTCGTGGATTTTCTTTCCCGCCTGCCAAATCATTCCCTAATAACATTGTAACAAGTTTATGACTTGGAGTTTCCAGCCTTACTACTACTATGACTGTACCTGAGACCAAATCAGACTTCAAATTCACCTTGTGAAGAGGGAACACTAATAACAGCCATACCTATACCTTGGATCAAATCATTCTCACCTGTTGAGCTGACTTCACTAAGGGCAATGACCCCTCCAAAATTACTGACTGGGCACAACACTGTCGCGCATGATCTTTATAGGTTTTGGAACAACTTTGTCACCATCAAGCGACACTGAACCCCAAACCAATGGTTCAAGTCTTCCTACTTTCTTCAACTCACATTTTTCTGTTTAATCGCCTGGGAACTAACTTGTGGCCTAAGGGACACAGCACAACCTGTGGGAGCAGACTTCTGCTTCATTGCCAGCTTCTTTCCCCATAACTTTCCAACGCTTGCCATAAAATGACCTGAATCCTTGCAATATGTGTCAATTTATAGACTTAAAAAACCATTCCCTGACTTTGGTTTTGCACTAGAAGGACCCTTTTCCCCTGCCTGGAGGAACCTGCTACTTTTTCCCTTCTTTAAAAGTACCATGACTTTGGAATGACTTTGGTAAGGCCTATTTGAGTTACACTCTTGTAATATCTTAACACTTACGTGTATTAGCCCACCTACTGCTGGCACTCAACTTATGTGTGAGGCGTAATCATCTGCTATTGTTGCTGCAATTTTCAAATCTTTGATATCGCGTTCATCCAATGAGTTTTAATATCGGCATGAATGCACTGTTTGATTGCTCATTATAACACAACTGCCTAAGTTTATTTGAAGTCTTGTTTCACTTCCTTGAAGGTTGAGCCACCTAATCCACCTTTGTTCCTGGACTCTTGCAAACTTCAACATGAGTTTGATCGGCAAGCTTTTTCTGCCACTCCGAACTTTTGCCATACGCCTCAGGCATAACCTAGTCCTTACTACAGACTGCTTTACTACTTCATAATCACTGCACTGATACTTGTAGGGCGGAGTAGACTCTCTAGCTTTCCCATAAACACAGTTCCTGAAGCAATGTTTACCATTGCTCTTTAGGCACTTCATACTTTCGGTTCGACTTTCTGCACAATCTTCTCGAGGTGGCAAAAAAAACTTGGCACTTCTGTTTTCCCTAAATGTTGGAACTAATTGGATGTTTCCTGGTTGGCAAAATCAAACCATGAGTGTAGAGCCTGATGTGCCCTTTTCTACTTTTCTTGTGCTAATTTGTTTTGGCTTCAATTTCTGCCAACTTCATTCTTTTCCTCATTTTGTACTATCTTCTTTTTCTTTTTGTTCCATTTTTAATCTTCATCTTTCTCTTTTTTGTTTCCATTTGTAATTTGGCATCTTGTTCTTGTTGTTGTTTCAGTGCCTTTTCTAATTCAGTTTTTCCTTCTCTAACCCCCGCTCTACAAAGCCTCTAAAGCCACAACTTTCTTCTTCCTTTTCCTTTTCCTCCTCCTTTTCTAAACTTTGCTGTTCTAAACCAACATATCTTGTCTTCTTGTCTTTCTTTTCATTTCTTGCATTTGGGTAATTGCATTTCTATTTGCATTTGCATTTCCATCTTGTTTTTTCATTTCAGAGCAACGATCTGACTCACGAATTTCCACTATGTATTTCCAAATCCCTCACTAGTATCTCTTTCCTCAACAAGACGGGTTAACTGGTTTTTTTAATATAACGTTTCCTCATGGAATGCCTAACTTCATCCGCATAATACTTGGCCCAAATCCATGTACTCTGGCTTTTTGAGCCATCAACTTCTCCACCCACGTAACATCCTTGACAAACTCTTCTGCGTTAAACGCCATAGTGTATAACACTTCCTTCACAAATCACAATATACTACACAGATATCAAAATTAAACACACAATCAAAATTTGTTAATATTTTAACTGTAATTTTTTTTTTACTGTATTGTCCCGGACGAGCCCCCAATTTGGTTACGGTCACTTGACCAAGGCCAAAACAACCTCAAAACAAGGATTCATCAACTTCCTGAATAACTAGAGACCATACCCTGGTGAACTTGATTACAAATTTTATAACAAAGTTTTTTTTTTAATTTTATTGGTTGTGTTTAAATTAATCTCAATTCAACACATCCATTTGATTAAGTATCAATACTCAAAGATTTATCTATAATAAGTTCTTAATTATGAACTAGCTAAATTACGACCTGGTGTGTGTCGGGACGTGGGCTGCTGCAAGATTACAATTAAGATGCCGACTTGCAAAGAGTCCCGGCGAATATTCCAGCGCAAAAACTCCAATTTTCCAATAGTGGGGACGTGTCCACGTACGACTTGTCCTTACTGACGAAAACCAGCTTCCTAATGACTCCCGAAGCTGGGAGGTCGACTAAATCTAAGGTTCCAAAAGTGCTGTAGCTTGTTTATTCCTTGGATAACTCAGAGCCACGAAATACGGAACCGAACACGGCTACACAATGGGACGAAAACGAATGGAGCTGAGACTACTGATACATGTCCACTATAGGAAGACGATGTTTACTGTCACTGTCACTAACGTGGAACAACTGGAAGTCAACTATGCTTGGAAACCTGTAATAACTATGGAGCATGAATGGTATGTCACTCTTGATCATCTTCCTCTCACCATGGCGTTATTATTCCTCTCAAACAATACTAGAACGATCTGGTCCTCTCTATATGAGTCATTGCTAAATATATTCCATTACCCTCCCTAATCTGGAAATGCCGCTCATATTCCACATGTACGGCATAGATTTAGGATTTCAACACAATAGCATCCACTCACTGACTGTGTAATTTATGCAGCAGTGCGCCACCTAGGATTCAGAGAAGTCAGGGAAGCACAATTCTAATGATCACTAAGTCCCAGGTAATTCCAGAAGTTTCCAGCCGCTTTTCTGAGCTCTTCTGAGATCTTCTGGGTCATTCTATTTGCTTCACACACACCAGTTATGCACACAATCCAGGTATATTTTTATATCATTTACTTTAGAAATAATTTACAGATTTATTGCTAATTTATGACTTAATCTTCCTTACTCAAAATGAAATAAGTCATTGCTAATTCTTGGGGCTTTAACCAGTATAACTCACATTTGACTCTCCATTCAATTTACGTGTTGTCGTAGTGGCCATACGGAACAGTTTTATAATTTCGTTTTGCCCTTATTAGTTTGAGTTTGGTTTCCTCATTTGCGGGTAATTAGGGATCCCTGACGTGTTTAGACAGGACATGTGAAAATCTGATTTTGGAGATTTTGTCGATTTTCGATTTTAGGCAAATCACTGATCGTGCCTTTACTATATTAATTAACTCATAGCCCCCCGCCGTCCTGGCCTACGATGCAAGATTCCACTTTCTCCCAAAGAGGTGGAACCTCGTAAACCACTCCAAACGAATGGTTTGAAGCTACTTAAAAGAAGCTTGCGACTCATTTGCTCAAAAAGAGTGAAAATCTACTCTCCACCTCTTTTTTTTGCGTTGATAGTTGCGTTTCAGTAACGCTTCAAAAGGAGTGGTCCTTTCTTTAACTCCTAAACGAGTGGAAATTCACTCTCGGGGCGGAAGGAAAGTGGAGGGAAACGACACGGGGGGGGGGGGGGTTAAGTGTCCATTACCAGGTTGTTTGGCGACCGTCTATTGGATTCGTACAACCGGAACAAAAGTGGATTTCAGAGAATGATAAGACTCCCTCTGATAGACGATTTGCCAACAATACCACTGACGCATCCTCTGTAGAGGGCGTTATGGCAGTATAAAATGGTTCAGGGAGTGTAGGACACGATTTCTAGATTCAGAATATTTCAATTTGAACTTACCACACAGTGGCTATGGCATTAAAACCTATAGAACCGTGAAAGCAAGGGACTTGTTATTTCATTAACAGTTGCTTGTAAAAAAGGTCGTAACTTACACGAGTTCAATTTTAATAAAAACAAATGGATAGCCGTCTACCTATACAGGAACTCTTTTTTTATTTTCTGTACCGTTCCAAATAGGAGCTTTAATATGGCGTTGTCCAGGGCGTATTTGGTGGTGCTCTACACAAAGCTACGCAATTCAAAGCTAGACTTTTAAAGTCTGGATCTCAGAAGATTTCAGCATAAATTTTTAAATATAATAAAATGTCAACATAGAATTAACGAGAGTCACCTAGAGCTTAATTCCAAAGTTTGAGATGAATGGAGTTTTTCGTTTGATGCCTAAACATTTATGTGTATAACAGTGCCTAGGATTCCTGTGTATAACAAAATTCCGGATCCGGGAATTTTTAAACAAAAAGTGATGTTCTTAGGAGACTTCGATTTGAGCTTCGGTATTTCACACCAGTGATTAGATATGGACAAGATTATGTACATGCAAAAAAAACACAATTTTTGGATATTGAGGGCGCCCTCATCGGGAAATCTCTGGCGTCGGACTTTAAGCTATAGCTTGCAACCGCGATTCGAATGTCGGTCAGCAAAAACTCATCGTACTGTGACCCCTGTTTAGAAAGTGCATGTTTAGAACCACTGCGAATCATCGAATCATCGGAAAATATAAGCCAACAAGTATAGGTAGGTGGATGTGAATAAAAATATAACAAAATATCTTGAATGGGTGGAGTGGGATGGCATGGCAGGTGGATGCTGGCAGAAAGCTGAAAGACTGATACTATAGAGCCTGTGTCAAGACCCCCTTTATCGATGCGGGTACCACTTCATGGGGGGCACGAGGAGATTTCTAAGTATTTTTTTTTTACTAAATTTTGCACTTAATTGGTAATATAACACATACTTAGAAGGTTTCGAAAGTTTAGACAAACAATGTCGAAATTAATATACCAAAAAAGTAAAGGTTTGAATTGCATTCTGCCCTAAAATGTTCTGCATAGTATGATTCTAAAACGCTGTGTTGATATTCCTAACGTTTGTTTCAAAATGGCCATGTTTTTTGTTTATGACACACTATGAAAGATAACCTATTTTGCAGACTGGCGGACCTTTATGACGTAATTTGCTATGCTATACTAGGTATGTGGTACTTATTTTGGACCTAGAAAGAGGAGTACCATAACTATCAATTAGTATAAATAATGTAAGAATCGCGGTCCTTTAGAACGAATTGTCCACTTAAGGCCCCCTTGTATACCGTGTTGCCAAATAAGCTCGGAAAGGACTAAGTGTTATTAAGCACTATCCTATTTTGTTCGAAAAAAACTGGCCACAAAAACGATGTTATAGTATGCAATATTCTCTTTGTCGCGGGTTTTCTATGCATATCTTTTCAATGTGCAATTTTTAAGGAAGCAATACTTTTCAATATATTCATTTGAAGAGGACTGGGAGCTATCTGTTCCCAATTTATATCTTAAGACACAAAGTTAAAGACATCCAAGAAACATGCCGAAAAGGCAAGTTTGTACGATTTTTATTGCCAAAATGATTAAGTAGGTTCACATTGTTTTCCATATAACTTTAGTAACAATTTGTAGTCAAAAAACACAAACACACTGAGGATAAAGTACACTCGTAATCAAGTGATCCTATGTCAGATAATGTATGACGAGCGGCCTATCCTTCCATAAAATATGTCAGTGCCACTCCACGGTGTTAAAGGTGCATTTCGAGATACTAGCAATTTATTTTTGTTTATGCTTCAATAGAACTCCCAAGAAACGGTTTTATCCAAAATTTCAGTTGATTCTGATGATTGAGTTTGATGGTTATATTGAGAAAATTAGTGGTATCGCGCTGACCTCATAGGTCCTGTGTTGTATTTTCTGTTTAAACTTAGAGATATGTAAAAAATTACAATTTCTTCTAGAGTAGGTAGAATTTGCAAGTAAGATTAAACAAAATATCTTTTGAGGACAATTCAGATGAATCAAAAATCTCATTCTTTGTGGTAATTTGGGGGAAGGGGCGAGTCTGGGATCCCGGAATGCCCTTTTTAAGTATTTACGATTTTGTACAATATGCCATTAGAGCTAGCGCAGAGCTATATGCCACTTTATCCTGTTTATATAACCAAGTGGATATTTTGCTAACACGTTACAGGCAAAGGTGCATTTGTGTTCTAGCACCTTCGGCTATTTTAGGCAAGGACCATTAGCACTAACTTCCTTCAGAAAGCTAATTCCTCAAAATGTCCCACACACATACACACACACACACTCTATCTCTCTGTTCTCGTATGGAGTGTCAAATTCGGATTCCGTAGACATTAATCTAAGATATAGGGTATTTTTTTCTTATAAGCAGAGCTATCACCTATTTTAACGCTTTTATGAATATTTATGCATGATTTGGGTGGCGAAGGCTTATAACAACATTTTGATGGTAGTGATAGGAGGAAGGTTGACTAAGAGTAGATTTCAAATTAAGTGAGAGTTTTTTGCATATTTCCATGGGGGTGGACATTGCGAGGCTTCAATCCGTCAAGGCCATGGCGACTATAAGTCTTGTGCCATTAAAAAGCCCATCGTACAAAGTTAATACTGCACAGAATTAATTGGCTTACTGGAAAAACTGAAGTACTTTCACTTCTGACATAATATTAATGATAAGAGACTAATGCCATGGTTGTCAAAGAATTCATAATCTCTTGCACAAGGTTGGCCATGGCCAAATAAAAACTAAGGTTCGGGGAGGTGGGTGAGCTTTAATATTTAATGCGGGGGTGTGTTTTTTGAAGTTCAAAATTATTTTGAAAGAATGCATTGCATACTGATGTGATAAGGATTTATATTTTGGCAGTGCCAACTAAAGACACTATCAGTGATGTGTAAAATCAGATAATCGAAAATAGAATGAAAAAAATGAAGAGGGGCTCTCTTCCCCTGCGAGCTGCGACGATCCCCATCCTATTCACGGAACCTCGCCCCTGCTCCCATTCCCCCATGTCATATCCTTCTGATTTTTTACGGATATCTTCTTCTACTTTCCTCTTCCCCCTCCACTCTTCTTCTCTTTTCGTCCTTTCGCAAACGATTTTTCTCCTCTGGCAATCTCTCAGGCTAACTACTACTTTTCATCTGTTTGTTTTTCATCCATATTCTATCTACTTTTTCTCTTCCTTTTTACTGGTCTTCTCTCTTATGGACATCTGCAACAAACTAGATATACTAACATACACTAACAAATTATAGCCAAGAAGCCCCTGATAAGACAAAAAATCTGATATTTTTACGGCATTAGGGTACGTTCGGAACTTCCTACAACACGATTAATTAATGGAGATTCGTATCTTGTAATCTGTCAGTTTTCTTCCTTTTATCGCCAATTCTTCAGTTGGAAAAAGTAACGTATAGAAGTCTACAGACTTATCCTTCACTTTTAAGATATTCTGCAAAATTTTTAAATATTTTGGATTCTTTCGGAAAATCACTGATAGTGTCGTGCTCAAATAGAAGTTTTATGTTAAATAAATGCGATTTTTTTCGTTCTGATACTTCAATTGAAACACCTGGTTGATTCTTTGAAGAGAAACTTCAATAAAAATCTCCGTTCATAGGCATGAGCGTATAGGGGCTACATTGATATGAGTACCATATAACATTTTTACCTGCTGCAATTAAAAATCACTCTTCCTCTCACGATGTAATTGGGCGATTTAAAAACTTGTACTGATTGTCTCACCAATGATGAAAATTACTATATAGTAATTATGTTGACGATTTCTAGAAAAAAGGCTCTCAATATGCCCGGGGAGGGTCTTGGATTTTGGTCGGAGTACCCATGCTCGTCCAAAAAAAAAGAGGGGTCTAGCTGCCATGCGGATACGCTAGGGGTTCAAATCACCCTAATCAAGTTTTAGTCACGGCTGGGGTATCAAATTCATGTGATTGTGACTGGTTCAATGATTACAAACTAGGAAAAATTAACCTAAACATATCAGCAAAATTAACCCTGAGTGTGATTTTCTTGCAGTATGCACCAAAGTGTCATTTTTCTTGTATATTGGCTATTTTCAAGGTATATCTTTTATTAACGTATTGATAAAAGGTCCGCAAGGGGATAAGTTCACTGCAAATTGTCCCGTTAGGGGTATATGTTCACTGAAAACTTCATAAATTTCACCAAAAAATGTCCGTTAGGGGTATATTTTAACTGAAAATTGGTCGTTAGGGAGTCGCTTCAGAAACCCTGGAAAAGAGCCGGGACCCAACAAACCCCTGCCAACTCTATGTGATATCTAAATGTGGGAGTATCACTTCGTCCATGTATACTGTAAAAATGGTGTCTTGCGTTCATTATGTAAGACATGTCTTGGTCCTAGACTTGTCTTCAACAATAGAAAATAAAAGAAATAAAACCAATAAAAACGGATCTTAGACACTGAAGACACATCTTCCAGCAGACATGTCTCCCAATTGATGACAAAACGACACGGTCTTACAAAACCCAAGTGTCTTGCATAAAAACATGAATTGTGAATTAGTGTCTTGCAAAGAGACGTGACATTTGAACATGTCTTGCTTTAAGACATGACTTTGTGTCTAAATAGATACATGTCTCAAAACTGATGACACATAAAGTGTCTTTGCCAAGACACCATTTTTACAGTATAGTTAGAGTCTCGTGATACATAGATCGCTTTCGGAACCTCCTATAATGATGCTGGTTACCGACCCTCTTAGCCACCTCTCGTTCAATCATGGTGTACATGGTCTTGTCTTTAAATTATTTCTGTTTATTCTATTAATATGCAGTCATGAGCTACCCGGAAAAAAATGAAGAGATTTCGCCTCTACCAGGGACTGTACCTCCTTCATATACTGAGCATCCGCTTCCACAGCCTGTGTCAACACCACCAGGTTATATACCACCCCCTGGTGGTAAGGAAAATGATATTTTAACCATAACGGACTTATAGTGTACTTGGCGAAATGAAAGGAATAGACTCACTGGATTTTATAATTATTTACTATTTTCATGATAAAGGGTTTTCCTGATCAAATCAAAACCACCGTTTTTCTCATTTCTGTAGCCATGTGGAAAGGTAGACCAAAGATTGAAAATGGTATAAATCTGTCTAAAATTGAACCAAATAAAATTCTCTATGTGAAGTTCGAAATTTGGTTATATGATGCCATCGTATATAGACGTTGACCAATATAAATAACGATATATCAAATAAACTGTTTATATAGGGGGATATAGGGGTTGGGATGTTCCAAAGTGTAGACCACCTGGCTGTGTTCTTCATAATAATGTTAATTTTATAAAACACATGAAGGAATATGAATTCTTTTTACGAATATGTGCAATATGGGTGGGGCGTGAAATACGACTATGCCCAATAGGGACATTATATTATCAAAAAGGGACTGCGAAAGTTCATTCCATTTCGCACGAAAACGAATGCACATTTTAAAAATAATGTGCATATTTTGTAACCTACACTGTTAGAACACTGTGTAAAATTTTGCTGTTAAAAAAGAGGGTTGTTTAAAGTGCTGTTGTTTAAGTTTTAAACAACTTTGTTTAAGTTTTAAACAACATTGTTTATAGTTTGTTGTTATAACATGTTGTCTTAAACAAGGTTGTATAAGTTTTAAACAAATTTTTTAAACAACTCGCAATCTTTAACCCAACTGCTGTTTACCCTGGTCATCGCTCAACCTTGTTTAAAAGTCAAATTAAACAACTTGTTTAAAAAATTTAAACAACCGATGCTTAAACTTTTAAACAAGTTGTTTAATTTTTAAACAAGTTGCTTAATTTTTAAACAAGGTTGAGCGATGACCAGGGTAAACAGTGTTTAAAATTTTAAACTTGCAACTTGATTAATTTTGTTCTAACATGAACATAAACACATTGGATACGACGAGACTCGAACCGTGCACATTAAAAAGTCCTGCGCTTTCCACTGGACCACACGTGCTCTAAATTAAAATCCCGAGATTCCCTTGAGTTAACTCAAATGTAATGTTTGATTACTATCATGATTGTCCTGATTATGGGTAAAAAGTATAAGAATTTGCTAGATTAAGTGGACTTATAATCTTACCTGCATGACATATTTTACTGCTTTCAGCTTTTGTCACTAAATCCGTAAAATTAAACAACACTTCGCTTCAAGTAGAAGCGATCAAGAAGTCACACACTATATCTTTATTGATACACGAACAACACTAAACTGAACGATAAAAGAACGGATCAAATCTTATCAATAGCATTCGATCTTCAAACTCAATAGCAGATTAGGCCATGCAAAATCTTGGTCTATTCCACGCCAATTTATAAGATTTGATTGATTTTCCTAGATAATCAGAATGAATCATCGAAAAATTGATATTTTGGCCAGTTGTGGTTGGTATTGTCGAGTAAACTATACCTGGCGCGTGGTAATGCTAAAAAATGCGTATTTGTTATAAAGAAGCATTTTGTATTAGAATTGGGATCCCTGAATGTAATTAATGGTGAAGCTGGAACGCCAAATTTATGTACCGTCCATGGTGAAATATTCCCCGACAATAAGCATAGTCCCGAAATCATGCCACTCCCCGAAATGACCTCTAACTTAAAACTCCCCATGAACCGACGGCACAACTAATTGATGAGCGTAGACTCGTACATGCGCATTTCCAGTGGGGCAGGAGATTATAGACCTTCGGGCTCACAGTCCTGGACAATGGTGAACAATAGACCAAAATTTTTTTGGAAAATTGTTTTCAGTTCACTCTCACGCCCATTAGTTTCACGCTTTATTCGTTGTCGTCTATGGAGCCCGGACTATGATACACTGCCCGACTATGATTACTTTCACACCGGCGATTTCACATTAAGGACGTTTCCAGCCGCCGTTGAATTAATTATCGGAGATCTCCGATTTCATATTCTAATTACAAAATTCCTTATTTTCGCCACTGGAGACTGTTTGAGCTCTGGCATTCACATGTATTGTTTACTAGTCCAATTACTCAACACACTGGGTAAAAATCTCAAAATATCCGAAAAATTGGGGGGCGCTCTTCCAAATAGGGGTTTTCCCAAGCATAAGTTCCCCCTAACAATTCGATGACATTTGTTGGCAGCAAAACTTCACTTAGAACTGGGATGTTTAGAAAATTTCACAAGTTTTGAAGAGAGTAAACTTTGGGCTCTGCATAATCCTAAGCGAAGTATGCACCAACATGTAATTGAATTTTAGGGGGGGACTTATTTTTTGGGAACCGTGTTGTTTGTTAGTGATTTTAAGGGTGGTTGTTCCGTTTATGTGTATTGTGTTCTCTACTTTATATGAAAGCCTGGCACTTGTCACATACCCCCCATCAAGTACCGTGGGAAACAAACTTGCGGTTTTGGATTGGTAACGCAATAATGCATGGTGCTCAAAGTCCCTATTCAATACTGTGCTAAAAAGTTTTAACACTAAACAACGGTTTTTTGTTTATATCTTGGGAATGAATGGATTCGAGGGCTCAAAATTTCGTGACGACAATGAGAAAAATACGGCCTTTCATCGATATCCAAATCGATACGACCGGGTAAATCGGGGGGGGGGGGTCCCAAGACGATCGGAAACACGCACCTTATTAAATGGAGTGACACGAATAAAATTAGACTAATTACCTTTTCTATTTCCTTTTTATACAGCTTCATCAAATGCGTCCGACGACATTGTTATGAACCCAGCCATAGGGTTAATTCAAACTACGACGTCACTGTTGTGACAAAAAAAAAAAAAAAAAAAATATGGTTAAGGTTCCACCGACCATGACATGTCCCAGTTGTCAGAATTCGATAACAACGTGGTTGCCAGTGAAGCGGGCAGCGCTGTGGGTGGTTTTTATGGTATAATCTTCATCATATTTGGGTAAGATACGTTTCTAATCATGGATTAGGTTAAGGATAGTAGCTGAAGTGTCAGAAGACGACCATGCACTGAGCGCCAGTGGTATAAAAGCCCAATTGAATCAACTATCGTCAGTTTTAACTTTGCCTGGATTTCGGGTCACTTCTGACCGAGATTCGCTTCAGTGATTTCATTGTTTCATTTCTTATTAATTATGTAGCTATTCCGTCATTGCTTGACGTGTTTTATTTTTGATCTTTGTGTCTATTTTATCACAAAAGAAAAGTCCCACTTTGATATAAATTCTCAATTTTGGACAGTCCCCCCAAGCTCTTGTCTTCAAGCGAACCCGGTCTCACTGTGCTAATTTACAGAAGGCTATTCCCACAACAAAACAGATTAACTGAAGGTGAGAGTGGCGTACCTGTCCATTTTTCGTCAGGATGGGGGCGGGGGGGGGGGGGGACCGGAGGAAATGTCACAGAATAATAAAATCTTTACAGTGACAATTTCCGAGGAGGGGGTAATTTCAGATGGTTCTGATTTCTTTTCGGCAGTCGGGATCAGTGAGGGATGACTTCTCTCCAACGGATTATGAAACAACACCTTCTAACCACCATTTAATCTGAATGACGAAGTCCCTGCACAAATGCAAATCTGCGAGTTGGGGTATATTGTCATGTAGCCTATGAAGATCCGATTCGTTTAACTTTTGGACGCCTGTATCATTCATATTTGCTGTGCTGCGATAAGTATTTTGCCAGCACTGAAGTACCTAGCCCGGGAGGTTGGTTACAACCTGGTGTTCTTAGTGCCAGCTGTGAAGATCAGCGGTTGGGATTTGCCATCGTTGCCTAAGCAAACATTTTGTCCTTGTGTAGCGGTCGCCCCTTTTGTATTTGATATGTTGGGGCCGCCACCGTCCATATGATCCAATTATAGCATGGTAAGTTGAGGAGGCAGAACCCGCGTTCTCCACTTTAAGGAAGCACTGTATGACAAAACTTTTAAACTTCAGGCAATACTTTATTAACATCTACAAGTCATCCTATGTCCTGACACTAATCTGGGACGTGTAACCGGTGTTTGGTTGAGGATTATCTACAATATCTTCGACATGTACCTGGTTTGGTTTTATGAAAATACAAGGCGCGCACGGACCCGCGCTAGCTAAACCATCATGGGCAGACGCCCGTGTGACTGGTCGGTTCGCTCACTTATCTCAGGCGGTAGATTTCTGACGGCTGGCAAGTCCGAAAAACCCATTCATAATTCGTTTTATTAGTAAACTCCATACCAATATTCACCACTCAATCATTCAATTACAAAAATCGTATTATTTCTTTAAAAATCTATGACAATCGATAGCGCTCTCAATCCCGCTTCAGCAGCCCCCCTCCCCGAAGTGTGCCATTCGCGGCACAACTACGCGTCAACTAAAGGGGGATTGGAAATACGACTACCAGTGCACCTTCACTCTACTTTTATATAATATTGCGTTCCCTTGTTGATGACTTCATCGGTCCTTCACATCTCTTCCGGTGGACGAATAACTAGGTAGTTAGACCGATCCAATGACGATCCTTCGATGCATGGGGTTAGGTACGACCGACGTCATCCGAGCGTCTGTTTCCCTTCCTGGAAGTCGCTAACATTGTTCGGCTGGGCTACCTAATATCCAGCTTGCGAACGACAACGGTCCTCTGTCATCTCATCTTAGAGCCGTCCACTTTCGTCGGGTTCACGAGTACTTGAATGGCGGCCCAGGCACAAGGCTACGTAACAATCACACCCCAACGCCACATCAACCACTTGTTTACCCCTCACCCCGCCCATTTTGGGATAAATCCTTCCTCTAGCCGCCATTTGATTAATCATTCGTAGGAATTGTAAATAGATAGTCACACTTCTCATCCTGTCTGCGTTTCTTTAACGTACTACTAGGGATAAAAACAAAAACGTTCCGAACTCATTTACGATTTTGACCGATAATTGGTATACATTTCAGGAATGAATGCTTCCTTCTCGTCGTGTCATCTATGATCTTCTACTCTTCCTGATTCCTCTCAATCACAGATAACTTTTTTACATTGATTGTAGATCTCTTAAATCACGTACGCTCTCACTCTGCTCGCCATTTTGGATCGACATATGTGCAAATTTATGAAATCAGCTCCTCTCACTCGTGTCCGCCATTTTGATTCGATATGTTATAAATCAAACAGAACTCACCATCCTCTTACTCATGTCGCCATTTTGATTCGATAAGTATAAATCACAGAAACTCCCCTCTTCCACCCGCGTCGCCATTTTATTTGATGGTAACCAAGCTGCATTTAATATCCCGTCCTGTCCTCGGGTCCTATTTAATATTTCGTACTACGTACTACTATAATATCGAAATGAATTCCTCTCTATTATTTTGTTTGGGTATTTACAGACAAGGTAACAATAGGGGTTCTTCCTTTCCTTCTCTTTTCCTTTCTTTCCCCCTTCGGCACGCTCATACTTTCGCTTCACCCTTTCCACCCTCTCCTGTATCTGGTGGGGTTTTTTTTTCTTGCTATCTCTTTTTCTCTCCCTCCTTTCCTTTTCGACCTGCTTGACCTCTCGCTTTCTCTCCCTCTATCTTCCGGTCCTGACATTCCTTCCCGCTCTAACTCTTTCTCGCACTGCTCATCGTTTCACCCACCTTCTTCCCCTCTCGCTTTCTCTTCCGTGCCTTTTCCATCTCCAGTTCATTTGCGGCGCCCGCCGGTGCGGATTCGGGCACACACGGCGCCGGAGCAACGCGGGGGGGGTGCGCGGGGGTCGGGGCGCCGCGGGGACGGGCGGGGCCGGGGGGGCGGGGGCCTGTTCCAAATGGTAGGGGAGCGGTCACTGCCGCTGCCCTAACCTGATATTCCTTCCCTCTCTGGCTCCGCCGCGCGTCCACACTTTTTCTCTTCCTCCGCCCTTCCCATTCCATCGCCATCCTTTTCCATCCTTTTAGCATTTTTTCCCCCCACTTCTTCCCGCTCACCTCAGATCTTCCCCTCAGCCGCATCTTCCCAACTCAGCTTGTCTCCCCAATCTTTCTCGCATGTCCCTAAACGCTTCTGATTCTTGCGAACTTCGTACTTATTTCAGCTTCTTTCTTCATTAATCATCGCCTCCTCTCCTCCAATGCATCTTTAACCTATCATGGTCATCTGGCCCACCGCTTTCTCTTCCATCTCCCTGTGGATCGGACGTACAATCGGATTTCCCCACTATTCCCTAGACAATAAAACGAACACATAATTGATTTAGTAGAATTATTACTATATCTACATAACTCTTCAACAACAACAAATACATTAACTGTGAAAGAGAAGAGAGAAGAAATCCCTAAACTACAGGCAATAAATAGTTCACCCTTACCCCCCTCAGCCCATGCTGGCTTAATATTACTATATTGGCACTATGCCGATTATCGATACCGCGCGGGCCTCCGCCTATTCTTCTTTGGCTCGGATACGTCTCCCTCCCCATTGCCAGATTCTCCCTCATCTTGCCTAGTGTCCTCCTTCGCACATTGCCCACTTCGAGCTTTAATCTTCGCCCCCTTTTCTCACTCCTTGTCGTCGAGGGCTGCCATTGTCATTGTCAAACACCTCGTATAAGAGGATATGCTCCAGGCCCGTCGCCATGGGGGGGGGGTGTGGGGGTGGAACACCCCTCCCCCACAGCGATCCTCAAAAAGAAGAGTAGAAAAAGAGGAGGAAAAAAAAGAGAGAAAAGAAGAGGGTAAGGGAGAGAAAGAGGAGAGAGAAAAAGAACAGAGAGAAAGAAGGGGAAGAAACGAAAGAAGAAACAAAAGAGAACAGGCTATCAGAACGCACAAGATTGAACTCCAGACTTAGCATAAATCCAAATATCCAAATATTGAAAAATGCTTCCACTCAAGCCAATAGTTTTGTTGAAGTGCATCCAACGGTAATCATGAATTGTTAATGTTCCAACAGTACTGTGATCAAATGGGTAAATAAAATAAATTTGGCAGTGGCATGACAAACGCGAGGGGGAGCAAGGGTCACTCCCCCAATAGAGGCCAGTGTAACATCCAAAGTACTTCTTTTATGGCCCATAGTATTAAACACTCTAACAGATACAATGCCCAGTGATGTGTAACATTCAGGTCGACCTATTTCAAGATACCAGGCCCCTCATAACATGTTACAAACATTGCTGGTAAACTGGTCTACGTTTGTTCTACCAGTGTTAGGGGAATTGTTCAGCTCTGGAGAGCTGATAGTGGTCAAGAAAAGAATGGTAGGGATTCGCTCCCCTTCCCTTAACTCACCAGCTTCATTGCTACACTTAAAGGTCTTCTGGCCCGGCGGTTGGGTTAAGTGCCCATTCTTTCATTGAAATAATTACCAACTTTACCTTCAAAAATACCTTCTTAATAGCTAAAACCAGAGTTCTGGGGGCTCCGCCCTGGGACACCCCGGAAGGGACTCTGCTCTTGCACTCCACCCGTTAAAAGACCATTGGCGATAGCTATATGTAGTAGACATTCAGCAGACAAGTTATACTGCCCGGTCTCAGTGAGCAAAGTAGAACTTGTCTTTTCTTGAATTGATTATATTACCTCTCAAAATGAGTCATCTTGAAGGTTCGAATAGCTCAATACAGGCTTCGGGGCTTCGCCCCCTGGACCCCCGGTAGGGCTTCTGCTCGACATATCCCAACCCGTTAAGACATTAACGCTCGTTATGTGTAGTCCCTTGGGAATTGCCCATCTAGTGATGAAATTTTGGAAACTTGTCTTTCTTTGAATTGATTTATTTAAACCCTCAAAAAGTGGCAATCTGGAGGTTCTGAATAGCTCAAATCCCAGAGCTTCCGGGGGCTCCGCCCCCTGGACCACCGGCAAGGGCTCTGCCCCGGACCCCACACAGGGGCCCTAAACGGGCCCCTGCCTGGACCCCACTGCTTAGGCTTTTCCGTTTAGCGCTCTTGGTCAAGGCACGTGTGTGGGTGAAGTTTGGTTCGAACGATCAAAAAGAAATGGTATCTCTGAGGGCATATACTTAGGAAAGTGGGACCCGAACCGCATGCGTTAGTTGCATGGTTTTAAAACCGATTCTTTGACAAAGACTAACACCTAACTACGCTTCCAAGGACATTTACTGCAGCAATAAAATTTTTTCAGTGACACCCCCCCTGACAAAATGCTAGCGACGCCTGATGCTTCCTCTTGATCACTCGAGCTGTTCTGAGTCCTTTCTCCCGACCAGATAATATCCCCAGGTCCTGAGTTTGCACCACGGAACTGTCCGAGTGATCTACTGCAGATGTCCTCTTCTCTTCCCCGCACTGATTTCAGGGCAATCTCAAACCCCTGGGCCGTGTACTTCCAACGAAACAGCTCAGGCCCCTCATAGAGTTCAGCCTGCAGCATGCAACCACCTGGTTTACCCGACTCGTTCTTCTGGATTCTGAACGTCACATCCAGAGCACTTTGTAAGATCAAAAGACGGACCTTGCCACGGGAGAGACGAGAGACCAACTTCTTGGAAAGCTTGGGCGCCTTTGCGAGTCATACAGCCACACAAACTGCCCATGCTTGTACGCCGGGCCATGTTTCGAGCGATCATAATTTCGTTTCTGTCGCCTTGAGCTTATCTCTAGAGCGTAACGGGCGCGGCGTGGATGGCCCGTATACGTTCCCGCAACTCATCTGCATTAGTCTGTCTTCGCATCCTTATCATGAGGTACTGCCCACACATCAGTCGATCGGGAGGTTAACCTCCGCGTCCTAGCATTCATGTTCGGGCTTTCGCCAGTTAGATGCTTGAAAGGCTAGCCGGTAAGCAAGTCCGGCGTACGGTAGGTATTGGTCCCAATCTTTCTGCCCTTGGTGCGGCTGTATCCTCAGCGAGACAGGTTCACAACGTCATGTTGTACCCGCTCTACCATCCATCAGATTTGGGTTAGAAGTGTTGTTCGGTCTTCGCATACCCAATAATCTTGCACTTGCCTGGACCACTGCTGATTCGAAGTTCCGCCTTTGATTCAGAATGCACTCCAGGGGAACCCCGCGAACCTCATGAACACAAACTCATCCACTATTTTGCAGCCACAGTCTCTGCCTGCTGATCCTCAATTGCAAAAACATAGGCTTTCCATCCACTTGCCAGGTATAGTCTCCGACGACAAGAATGTATTGGTTACCTTGAGTGGTTTCAGTCAGTGGGCCCAAGCACATCAATTGCTACGCGCTCTAAGGGAGCTCCTACGGACTTGTTAGTGGAGCGCGATGTTTACGTTGTGGACCCTTTTTCTGTGCACAACAACACACTTGCGGAGATAGGCAGACATCAGAAGTTAAGCCCAGCCCCAATAGTACCGTTCCACGCACTGGGGCCAGCGTCTTGTCTCTTTCCCAAGTTGTCTGAGTTTTTGGACGATGCAATTCATCAAAGATATTTTCCCTCATGTCTCGGCACCACTATCAACCACTTTACAAGCTTGCCGTCATCAATTTCCATCTTTTCCACTAAACACCCCACTTCTTTCACTGCTAGCACATCCCACTGACCCCAATACGTCCTTCAAAGTCGGAACGACAATGCTGATAATAGTCCAAGGTGGGCGATCTTCACCTGCCTCCTTTTCTTTAAACAGGGTGAGCATCGCTTCGTCAGCCCTTGCGCGTCTCCCTTATCATGCCCAATGTGATCTCAGGTTATGCACCTATGACGTTGCATGTGCCTATGCTTGGTTGTCCTCCCACTTCCCCCCGAATCCACTCTAAACCCACTGGTTCAAACACAGTAGAGAGTTGGCCGTCGTAATCGTTCATTATTCCTAACGGGCCGTATATCATGGTCAACTTGCATCCTGGGGCGGGAAGCTAGTGCAAATGCTGGCCCAACAGAGGCGTCTTCACAACATCGGCAGTCACACACCCACGTCTCTCTCACCCTTGGCTCATCCGTTGACATCCGATTTCACGCATATCTTCAGAGCTACCCTCACTAGATGGACTCATTCGCAAATTTTTTCTTCCGTTCCACACGCTTTTGCCAACTACCCGAGATCCACGGTTCGAGGACCGCCTACTGATTCACTGCTTCCCATCTCCCCCTTCTGGGCATTCTTAGGCTTCATTCGACCACATGTTGCAAGGTATCGTGAAAGGCCACGCATTCTGGTGTCGCCGTCCTTGGCGGTACGCGAGGTCAAGGTTGAAAGCTGACAACCACCTCTAACCACCTGGCTAGCTGTCCGTCGGGGTTTTTGAAAGTGCACAACCACCCGCAACGACCTATGATCCGTCCTGACTTGACACGCTCCCTCCCAAAGTATGCTTGACTTCTTGAGAAAACACCACGATGGCAGAAGTTCCCTTCTAGTTCACGCAGTATCTCTCCGGTCTGGAAAGAGGACCTTACTGCGTAGGGCAAATCCCTTTCCTCTCCATCTTGCACCGGAGAAAACACTCCACCAATCGCGAAGTTGCTAGCATCAGTATCCAATATGAACAGGACCTCAGCTCTCGGATAGCCCAAAATGGGGGCAAAATCAGTTAAAGCATCCCAATTACAGAACGAATCATGCGCACTGACTGACTGGTTCACTCGAAAGGCGGTTTCTTTCTCAGTTAGCCGGTTTTGTAACGGAGCTGCTATATCTGAGAATCCCTTGATGAACGGGGGGGGGGGGCTTTGTTAGTAGGATTGCTAGTCCTAGGAAACTCAGCACCTGGGTCCCGTCTTCGGAAAAACAGGCCAATCTCGTACAGCTTCTATCTTGGCAGGGTCCGTGTGAATGCCCGTATTCGGTCGCGACACTACATGGCCCAAAAAAGCTGGATTCTATCTGGAACAAGTGACATTTTGTGCTTCATTCAGCCCGCACCGCGAAACCTACCAGAACCGCTCCATCTTCAATGGACTTCCTTGTACAGTCTTACCGAATACGGATCACATCGTCTAAACAGACCAACACGTTTCCCAACGCAAATCCTCCAACCAAGCTATCTATCAGTTCTTTCAAAAGTGGATGGAGGGGATTACATAGACCGAAAGGCAGCACGTTCAGCATACAAGCCCGCTAGTGTAGAAAAAGCGGACTGTCTATACGTCAGCATCCAACTCTACCTGCCAATACCCGGATGCCAGGCCTAGGGTGGAAAAGTATTCTGCTCCCCCTAGCGGCGATCTAAAGAGTCGCTATCCGAGGGCAACGGTACGCGTCCTTTTCAGAACCCTCATTAGTTTTTATAGTCGAAGCACAGGCGCTCGTAGGGAACATCCTCTTGGCCCACCAATAATATAGGACTAGACCATGGCTTTGTCGGATGGCTGGATGAGCCCTTTATCGAGTAGTTATTTCACTTGCCTCTCCAACCTATTCCCTCTGCTGCGGCGATGAACGCCGTAAAGGTTGACGAATAGGTCGAGAGTTGCCGGTATTTATGCTGTGTTTTACACTGGTTCGTTCGCCAATATGTATCGCCGCTGGAGAATACATCTTGCTAATTTGCCAAACATTGATGGCCCTTTGCGTCTCATGTTCCAAATGGATGTACATTGACTCTGCAACTCACTCAAAAAACTCGGGGACCCTCGTGACTTTCTCCTCTTCGGACCTCGGCCACCATCGCTTCACAAATGTAATTCTCCTCCAATACGGATAGCTTAGCAAGAGCCGTCCCTTGCTTCACATCCTAGGTTATCACCTACATTTTGTTTCGGAACACCCAACGGACTGATGATAATACAGTTATCCAGTCAGTCCAACACGGTCCTAGCTACTAGTAGTCCATTATTTGCAGAGAGTTATCCTTCAATGGTTCGACTCTTAGGCCTAGGTGTTTACCGCAAGCATCCCAGTACAAATGCTGACACTACCATGCCATGGCCCGCAGGTATATCACGTCGGTAGTGGTTACGACGAGAAAAGAAAGCTCCGTCTTCCTCCGTTACACACACGATATCACATTTTCCCCCACATGTATTCGCATTTGGCTAAGATTTAGGATCGCTCCCGACCTTAACAAGAAACCATCCCCAAACAGACCTCTCTCGACTTCTGCAACCACAAACCGGCAGGGTAAACAGAAGAAACCACACTAGCCCATAGCCACAACAGCCCACTCAACCTTCACTTGAACCCCCATCAGCTTGACTCAATTGTACTTAGTAGTTTCTAATTCTGGTCGCCTACCCGGCGGGATGAGAAGATATTTGCTCCCGAGTTAGGATAGGTGAGAAGCTCCTGGTCTAATAGAAGCGAAGTCTCCTCACCTTGTATTGTCACGGGCACAGGCAGTTAGAACTGAAGTATGCCAACAGTCCCCTCCAAGACCCTATATCAATGTTATGTAACTTAACTATCAAAATATAATCCTCTTCTACTTTTGACACTGGTGGGCCCCTGGTTGCTGCCGGCCTTTCCCATGGGCCCTTGGGCTGGCCCGCTTCCATTTCCCGAATCAATCCAGCAATCCCGAGCAAAGTGGCCTTCCTGATGACAGTTAAACAAACTAGATCTGATGCCCGGCATTCTATTGCGAAATGAATCCGTATCCATTACAAACGATAAAATCGCTTAGCTGGCAGTCTGCCACATGTGGCCAGTTTGTTTGCAATTCTGGCAGACAAAGTTCCGATCTCTGCTGCGATAGTTTCATTGGAGTTTGGTGCGACCCTGTGGCGTGCATTCTGCCGCTTGGTCCGTGTATCTCGAGGTGGTGGTTGGATCCTGGGTCCACTTCGGTCCTGGCATGCCAGTCAATTTCCGATGTGCTAAACTGCCATTCACTCGACTCTAGCTCCCTTCACTTCCCTTAGGATATCAACTTCTCCACGCTGTGCTAATATGGTATTCATTCGAGCTTTAACTCTTCCCCTTTCCCCAGTGGGAAGCCGGTACTTCAACTGCCCTGCCGTACACGACCTTGCCCCGCCCCCGCGCTTCTCGATCGGTAGAATGACTCGACCGCTTGAGCTTCCAGAATCGCCTCTTCCAGAGTTCTCCGGCCTGGCACGCCAAAGATTTTCCTTGCGAAGATCCGCGTCGGCTATTGATTGTTTATAATGTCCTGCGATTTCTGTATCCTTTCCTCCTTCAGTCTTAGGGTAGGCGAACGCAGTCAACTTCTTAATATTAAGCCCGGGAAGAGCATACAAGCTCTCCCTGGCTTTTGTTCACGCCGTGATAGCTCCAGGAAGTAGTAGTTCTATGGGATTTCCCTCGACCAAACTCTTTCCACATTGCCGTGACTAGCTCCTATACGTCACCTCCTTAGGGCGTACGTAATATTGCCGTGAGCGCAGATAGGGCATCTCCCTGACAACAAGTGTATAGCTGAAAAGTCGCCTCCTCATTCGTCCACTTATTGTATCCCGGCAAGCGCAAAATGCATGAAAAAGTCTTCCATGTCCCCCTGCCGTTCAAACTTTTGCTTCTTTCCTCTCTTTCCTTGGTTTCGACCGGGAGTAACAATGATCCAAGGCATCCCCGCCCTCGCTCTCTTTGAAGAAGAGGAGTCTGAGTAAAAAAACAAGGTCGCAGTAGATGATCTTTCCGAATTAGTCATAGCTCTCATCTGCGTATCTTACCCTTCTACGCCTGCGCGCAGGGGGAGGAGAGTATAGATCTACTCGCAAGGTGTCGTATCATCATGGTATCTCTTTGGTATATACCCTTATCTCGCACCTCTAACTGAGATAATCTCGAAAACCCAGATCATCACCACAAATCTTCTTCCCGAGAGCTACTTCGCGGTTCCCAACTAGGAGTTAACCTCCTAATTCGCCGGTTCTCTGGCACCGGCCATCCATCTTTCACCTATATTTCGACCTTTCAGGTTTCGGCCGTAACGAGTGTCCTTTGCTGCATCACTCGGTGGTATGCTCTCGACACCATTTGTGGCCTCTGTAACAACACGTCCTTTTTCTTCAATCGGTCGTCTCGTTCCCGCAATTCTGACATCACCCTTCACCATTTCCTTATCCTCCGGCCACCTTATCTCCTCGAATCATCCTTCCTCTGCATCGCCCTTTTCTATGACAGCTTGCTTACACGCAAGTCGTTATTCCATTTCATCAATTCGTCTTTGCCCCTCCCGCTGCATCCTCTCTTGTCTTCTGTCTCATCATCGCATTCCCCTCTGCAGCTGCCAAAAGTCTTGCCCCACCAACTTCTCTCCTCTCTTTCATAAATCCGATCTAGCTCTTCCAACTTCAACTGCCTTTGCCTCAATTCAGAGCCCCACACTTTCCCCTTCCATGCGCCTGTGTTGTTTAGGCCTCACCACTGGGATCTTTGCTTCTCTGAAGTCCATCTCGGTCACATCTACTGTAAACTTCATGGTCTCTTCCGTCGGTACAACACTACATCTCCAAGCACTTTACTACGTGTTACCGCGGCTGGAGTCTAAAGAAACTCTTCTCCCTATCATAGGGGGTCGACCCAGATATCGTCATCACGGAAACCCTCATCCAAACTTATCTGAATCAAAACTGGTGGGTTAATCCCCAAGGTAACTCTCCTTCTTCGATCAATAGATGGTCGCTCTTACCAGCGACTCCTACAACCAACATTCCCGGCTTCTCTTCCTATCATTATAACTGCCTGTAGCACCTCTCGCTCTAGTACCGTCTCTTTATCCCTCTCATTTAAACCACGTACCTGTCCATAGTCCTGTCTCTTCTGCTCCTTCCGCTCATAGGACTCAATACCAGCCACTCATCTCCCCTTCGACACTTCCTCCCCATTAACCTGTCCTCTCACGTTGCATCATCTCTCCGCAGTACAGTTTCTTTCGCTATCCAGTATCCTATCCTCCCCTCCTCTCCGCACTTACCCTCCTTCAGCCATCTAACCGCTCTACTCTCCCTGTGCAAGACACCGTACCTCCTCAATAAAATGAGATCCCACTTCTGACACCAATTTGTAGCGGGCGCCCTTTTGTTATTGAGTATGTTTTGGGGCCGCCACCTCCTAGATGGATCTCAATTATAGCATGGGTAAGTGCGGAGGCCAGCACTACGCGTCTCCACTTTTAAGGAAGAACTTATGAAACAACTTTTAAACTCAGCTATACTTATAACATCTACAAGGTCAGGCTCTGTCATGACACTATCTGTTGACGTTGTAACCTGGTGGTTTGTTGAGATATCTACAATAATCTGCGACATGTACCTGGTGGTTTATGAAAATGACAGGCGCGCAAGGACCCGCGATAGCTAAAACCCCGCATGGGCAGACGCCCTGTGTGATTGGCCGGGTCGCTCACATGATCTGCACGGCGCTCATAAATATTCATGGCAGTGCAAGTCGACAACCCATTCATTAATTTCGTTATAGAAACTCCAGTACTAAGCTTCACCACTAAATAATAACAATTACAAAAATAGTATTATGCTATGAATAAATCTAAGGACCTCGCCATAGAGCTTCTCAATCCCGCTTCACTTGATTTTATTGTCATAAAAGCGCACCTATGCCTCATTTTCAGTTTAAAAAGGTCCCAGGAAATGACAAATAGAATGATGTGGTTGTGTCCAAGTCTACAAGGAGGGACCAGAAAGGAAATATCATATATTTGGGTTGGTAATGACATATTTGGTGACTATTGATTTTTCAGAGAGTAATAGGAAAAATCTCAGGTGAATGGTGTGATCTATTCATGACACTCACTGAAAATCAATGTGTCATAATGATGTCCACTGGGTGTGTATTCTTTTTTCTGTGCCTGTTTATTGGAATGGAATGTCTCATAAAGATTTGAGTAGGGTTTATCATCTCATTCTGGGACCTTTAAAGGTATCTTCCAGTGCCAAATGCATATGGTGCATAGGGCGTCCCGCTAATCTCAGTAGGACACAGTCTGCCAAGTGCAGTGAAAGCCTACAGTATATAGCGGGTAGTAAACCCTATTGACCAGAAGCCGTCGTAGTCCGTTACCTGGTTTGATGATGCGTGACCCCGCTTTACTGGAGTATAATAACCAGATCCAGATCAATGTGTCATTTTTAAAGTCTTTGTGTGTCTTATATAGTATTACATAGAAGTGCCCTATGCGTCATTACCAGTGACAATCTCTTAGACGCCTTTCATCGCACTGTTCATGCTTTTACAGCAGACATTCAGCCATAAACAGCTTCATTGCTACATCAAAATGTGGGAGACCCATTTGTGCGCAAGTTTCCTCATGTTTAAAGCTCAACGAGCTGTTTCAAAAGTGTCTGAGGCACTCCTTAACTTCAATTAGATATATCTACATTTCGGACATGTTTTGCATTGAGACAGTGTCTTTGTGAGATGATCGGTGAAGGTGACCGGTCAAGCCCGGCAACGAAACAAAGCACTGCCCGGCGTATGCGTGAGCACCTGCGGGCTTGTGCTTTTAAATCGCGCTCAACAAGGCGTGTGTAAGGCTATTGAAAGAGTTTAACCGTATTGCATGTTCTTCGCAACTCTAACTTGTCAGTAGACCAGTGCTAACTATTGGTTTGTTAAAACATGATGTACCTCATATAGAGATGCGAGATCTCTCTTACCAGAGAAGCGTCTCAAAACTGGCTTAAAATGTTTCTCCAGGCAAGAGATACTTAATTTGGATATATATTTTTCCAATGATTAAAGACATATCTACAGTGAAGGACAACTATTGCCTAAGGCGTCGTAATATGTTTACAGTGTATCACAGATGACTAATATTTTGAAAAACCTACGCCCATTCATGGGAAATACCAAAAGGTCTTTTATTAAATACCATATGCACGCTGATAGGATTGGAAAGATGGTGGAGACGATGGAAGCATCATCGTGGAAGAGATATCAGTTTTGTTTTTTTTAGGTGGGGGGGAGGGAATGCCAAATTCCTAAGGGGGGGGGGGGGGATGGAATTGAATTAGCCACCATGTCAGGCAACATTTTTACGAGTGCTTATTTTATAAGAGAAATTGTCTCCAATTCGGACAGATTATCTATTGAGACCATTGTTTCCCGAAAAAAGATTAACTTGATAGGTCTTTCCCCTGGGACTTTGTAACAGTGTTCATGACTTGGAGCTAACAATCCATGTACAAAATAATCGATTCTTGTCCAAAAACATTTGGTGTTTGAAGAGAACTCTATTTTACCATCTCTAACTACCTTAAAAAACTCGGTTTTCGATTTCGCCACAATATAATTAGACTATCATGGGTTATCATTCCGTTTCGCAAATGTATTTAATAATAAGTGTTCATGTACATCCGTAACTGCTAAATGAAAAGTATGTGTGTCTTTTTCTAACATCTGGTGTTTGTTTGGTGTTGTCTGATTCCATTCTGTATAGACGATCTTCACGACAAAAAGTTCACTACTGTCCTGTGTGCAACTTCAGAGTTGGAGTAGTTATCACGGAGAAATGAGATCACTGTCTTGAGTCCAGGTCTAAGTTCGCACGGGTGGGGGGGGGGGGCTGTGGGGGATACTGTTTCTGACATTTTCGTGTGTGCGCATGTATGTAGAGGTGCAGGTTGGAGGTATTTGCTACGCAAATTTCCAGACGAGTTGGTTGTTTGTATATAGATCTACATTGTTTCTTTGTTTAAAAATGTAATATCACTCAGATGCGAAACATCGTGGTATGTCCTCAGTCAGGATTGCATAACCTTGCATTTATCTGGACCACTCTGGTTTTTTTTTTTAGATTTTGTATTTGGTTTACAGGGGGGGCAGGGTGCAGGAAGAAAGGAAGCTTTGAAATTTGATGTGTTGGTAAAAAATTTAAGATTATGGGCGTATCAAGGGGTTTCAAGTTTCCACCAAACTGATTGGGGACCCAGCCTCCAAGTCCCCCGCTTATTAAGCCTATGACTATGCAAGATCTTACAAGTATTGTTACAAGTGAAAAGTAAAGTATTGTAGGTTCTACTGTGTGTGTCCCAAAAGGTCGACAGAAAATAGACATTGATTAACTTTTTAAAAATTATTTCAGGTCTAAGATATTATTAGGTTGTAACGTGGAAATCCCCAAGTGATATATTGAGATGGTGTCAGGTATTGTTTTCAAGTCAGGGATTGAGCTTAGCACTATAAATAGCCTGGAGATTTTCCATCTGCTGTGTGTTACAAACAGGGATTGCAAAATAGGTAGTTCCCCATTATGTCATTGATATAAGATGGTGCAATGTATATGATGTCATTTGTGTGAGATCCAATTGGACAGTGTTAGGCTATGTTTATGTATGATGATGCTTTAATAGTTATTATTAGAGATTAGGGACAAACCTAACTACAGAAAGACATAAAAGATTTCTTTTCTGGGCGGAAAAGGACTAGTAGTTAGTTGTGGATCTTAAAAAAGGATTCCAGTTTGTTGCCCTAGAAGTGAACATTTCCGACAGACGGACTATTGTGGTAACACTTGGATTATTGCAGTGCGGAATATTAGTGTCGTCGAGGGACAACGCTGTCGTCTTAAACTTCTGCAGCTGGACAAAGATATCTTCAGGAATGGTCCGAAAAAGGCACTTAAAGGTGCTTGTTCCGATCGTCTTTGGTACCCCCCTGATTTAATCGGAAGTAGTATCAATATTGATATCAGATGAAAGGCCATATTTTTCTCATTGTTGTCCTGAAATTTCAGCTTTCAAATCTATTTCTTTCTCAAGATATAGATAAAAAACTACCGTTTTAGTGGTTAACCATCAATATTAGCACAGTAGTGGATAGGGCGTTGCACTATGCATTATCGAGTCTAGCATCAAAACCGCAAGTCTGTTTCCCACAGTACTTGATAGTCAGGGTTTAGAAGTGTCAGGCTCGCATATCAAGTAGAGAACACGCTTGACAAAAATTGGAACAAGCACCTTTAATATCCGAAGAAAATTAATACCGTTGATTTAGATGACTTTGCATGTTGTCATTTTGGAGTCCTCGCTGTGAGGACATATCATCATTGAACTGCAACGCTTCTTTTAATTCTGGACATTATTAGAATAAGTATCATTAATCATAAGGACATTATTGCGTGCATTAAATATAGTTGCCATTGTAATTGTGGTTTGGACATCCATGCACAGCTCTCACTTGTTTGTGTTAGTATTTCTGACCTTGGCGTCGATGAGACGTAACAGAGTGTCCGTGTGACTGAGTGTCCCACCGCCACAAATGTCATTTATTTATTTATTTATTAAAGGCACTAGCAGTGTTTTGCTAAATCAGAAAAAAAAATAAAAATCAGATTTTTGTATGTTTGTAGTATAGGCATCTAACATAACCTACAAATGATAAGACCATGAGCAACTTAATAACGACAAAATTTGATATTTTAGTCATTGCACTCCTTTAACGACACTTACTGCAACCCGTAATTGAATGGAGATTCATATATTTGAATTCCGCTGTTTTCTTTCTTTTCTGTCAGTATTTCAGTTCGAAAATGAGAATTCTGTACACTGATCATTCACATCTAAGATACTTCTGCAAATTTCAAATATTTTGACCCTTTCTGGTAAATCACTGATAGTCTCTAATTCTATGCCCACCGCCCATCTAGCTATTGGGCTGTCCATTGTACGCTTCATTTGTTTCAGCAGCCTCAAATAGCCTCGTTTACAAGGTAACGGTTTATTTCGCACATGTTGACATGGTTGCTACGACATGGGGGAGGGGGCACTCAGTTTCTTTATACCGGTAAACATCGTCGAAAACACGAATTACCCCTCCACAAATCGACAAAACTAGTTCTCGACATGCCTTAGCAAAAGAAGCCGTACTAAAAGAAATATTCATTTTTTTTGTTAGTACCAAGGTCAAAGGTCATTAGAGGTCAACTTGTGCAGCGAGTGAAGGAAAGGAGAATCGCAAAAGCAGGCGACATTAGTGGGTCGAGAACCGACTTGTTAAACAAATAATATTCACTGTCTTGGGGGACACACGATAGGCGTAAAATGGTGTGAAGAAACATCTGTTTTTCACGAAGCGCAACTTGTCAACAAAAAATCACAAAGAAGTTTAGCCAATCAGCATTTGCAACAGAAGACACACCTCCACTTATTGCTTTATCTCATTGCTTCTGACCTCAAATGACCCCAAATTTCACTTATTTTTTCTGAAGTTATTAGCCTCCCGTTTTCCTGGAAAAGCCTACTAAACTTCAAAATTTCATCTTTCTGGCAGTACCACTCTTTTATGTAGACCTTTTTCTGTAAACTGTCGACTTTAAGTTTTTATTTTGTGTGTAAATTTTGTATCTGAAAAGTTCACACTAACATTTACTGCATGGGTGTTAGTATTGATTATTCACCATCCCATTCAACACCCAATTACCTCCTATTGAAAAGGGATTAAGAGCATTGTCATAAAACGTTGAAGATTGTGGATTTGAATTGAGTGCTGTGAGGGCTATTGAACTTTTGACCTATACTGGTCACTGTTATAACATTTTAAATACCAAAGAATATTCATTGAAATTAATTACAATGATTTTTAAATGTTTTCATTGATTACTTAATATCTGACTGTTGATTGTCTATTGATATTATCATGTACTGATGACAAATATAGAGTCGTGTAATAGGTAACATTTCATAGTCAAAAAGTAGTTGTGCACGAGCCTAATGAATTTCTTTATAGATAGCATTGAGGCTAGTTACAGTGTGGGAAGTATATCACGGGCTTTAGGGGACACGTTATAACTCAACCATCGACTGCCTGTTGGTCAGCCAGTTCTTACCGGTTGGATCAGGTTTCTATTCTAAACAACAAAACGCAGTTCAACCGCCATAAACCATCCGTCAACAGGCGGCTGAGTTCGAAGCCATCCTTGAAGCATTCTCATAACTCTCATGTCAATATTTCCTCAAGTGGTGTGTGCTCTCAGCTCCTGAACTTTTTACACCCACTGGTTATACCGGGTGTCTCAAAAAAAGGAAACCCTCTATTTCACAAACAGAAAAGAGTAAACCACCATTAATACGAAAGTGCATTTCATTAGCTTTCCGACACCGAAAAAATCTTTCCAAAAGGACACATATTGACCGAGTTATGGCCGATTGAAAATTTGTACCACCTTTTTCATTTTATCCACGGATTGTTACTGTCTGAGCTGTCTTTATTACAATACACCTTCTCCAAGCACATTCTTTCGTTTATGGTTTCTTTTATTTTTGTGACAAAGATCAGTTCTGATATTCTTCTTTACTGCGCTGCTCTAACACCCCCCACCCACCCACTGGCTGCCTCCAAGACCATGAAGACGGATGCTGGCTTGTGCTCTCTTTTCCATTTCCATAATTCACTTCTAATCATTCTTGTCCGTCGGATGATTGCAAAGGCAGCGGTTATTCTATTGCGAAGTTCTGACAAGTTTGCTCGTGGGTCCTGTACATACACTTCACTCGTTAATGTTTCCCTTAGGGCGAAGTCTAGCGGAGTCAAATCTGGGGATCTTCGCAACAGAATAACCGCTGCCTTGCAAGCATCCGACGGACAAGAATGTTTAGAAGTCGATTATTGAAATGCACAAGAGAACTCAAGCCTGCATCCGTCTTAGAGGCTGCCAACTTCCCCAAGTGGGGGGGGGGGGGGGGAGGTAGAGCAGCGCAGTAAAGAAGAATGAGGCAAGATATTGAATTTTCTAATAATTGAAAACTAACCTTTTCAATATCAGAAATCCCATAAAACACAAAGAATAGCTGGAAGGATGCTATTTTCTAATGGACTACTGAACCCCACGTAACAATCCGTGGATTAAATGAAAAAAGTGGTACAAAGTTTCAATCGGCCATAACTTGGTCAATATGTCTCCTTTTGGAAAGATTTTTTCGGTGTTGGAAACCCAATCAAATGCAATTTTCAGATATGTATAAATTCGTATGGTTTACTCTTTTCTTTTCGTGATAGAGAGTGCTCTTTGAGGGTTTCCTTTTTTTTAGACACCCGGTACTATTTACTCTTCATGCACTTATATAAAAACAGGGGGCGGAAGTTTTATCGCGTTTTTCGTTGGTTTCGCTCCCGCCGTTGATAGTCCCAAGTGAGAATCTGTTTGTTTATAAAAAAAAATATTTAATGTAACTGTATATTGTGATAAATTTTTTTAAATATAATCTTCTGTCTGTGTATTCTAAGTATTGCTCTGCGTGTCTCCATCCACAGATCTGGAATCTTTGTTTTTTAATAAAGTGATGTGAATAATATATTGAAATTAACGATTGGGTCAGCGTCAATAGCATTGGTACTACTGATTATTTCTGCCAAGGTGTAAGGCAAGCCCGTATGTTAAGGCCATCTTCATTTCTTATTTCTATATATTTTACAATAGAGAGAGAGAACGCTTTATAATGAAGGACTTTGAGGAATTTAAATCAAACCTGGTAAAAAAATGAAGATGTTATTATTTACTGATGATACTATGCTTATTTCTTATACAATGGTTAATCTTCAACCATCTTTCAAACGAATGGGTGGTGATTGCAAAGACAAAGGTGGTTAGAAGTTAGACGTGTGAAGGTAGCCGACTGGAAATTGTGAACAGTTACAAATATTTCAGCATTACTTTGACGCGTTGGGGGAAAGGCTACCATTTATATTTTCTGGCAGGCAACCAGGGGGGAAGGTCGGATTTATTTGGCATCCCTCGGAAAATTAGCACTCTATAAATATGCCCAGTAAACATGTATATAGATTCTATGGTGTTAACGGCTCAT
>JAMKCH010007012.1:0-15000 GCA_023653785.1 Ophioderma brevispina
AAGCTTGATTGATTGATTGAATAGGAGCTGAACTGTCAGAAAATGGTGGGGTGCAAATTTTCCTACTGATCCCCTTGAGAGGGGGAAATGGTTAGTACAAGAAAAATTAAACTCGGAGTCAATTGGTGTTTTTATGTAACACTAACCGTTCGGTCCCCTCGTCATAAGGATTAGAACAGTAGACTCTTTCCTAGGGTTCAACCTTTTTACCGCGGGATGCCCCATAATGGTTCATAGGTCACCCTGGGGGTAAATGGCTCCCGAGTGTTTAAGTGGTGTCACTGATTCCTGGTGTCATCTGTACACAAAAATGCATTTGAATTGGAGCTCTTTTATTATCACCATTGCGACATCGCAGGGGAAGTTCTGGTGACCCCCCCCCATAGACCATGTATACCCTTGTGACATTTTGCTATGTGATTAGCCAATCAAATTGTCCACGCATGTAAAATAATACATTTTTGGATCCTGTGAGACAATATAAACAACTTCTCACCAGTTTCACAACAAATCTGAGCATTGGGTAAAAGTTTTACCCCAGTATACCGTTGTACATTATGGGTCTATGCGTTTTCAAACTCAACGTCGAACCTCGGCAAATCGCTACTTTTTTCTAATCCTTATAAGGAGACGAACGTGTTAATGTACATTAAAACACAATTTGACTCGATTTTAATTTTTTCCCTGTAGTAACATCCCCCCCCCCTTGAGGAAGGGGGCAGCAGTCCGAAAATTTGCACCCCATCATTTTCTGACTGTCTGGTCAGCTTTAGCATCAACTTTAGCACCAAAATCCTATGGGAACTGTTTCATTGACATACCGACCCACACTAATATCCCGATTGACCTCCGTGACCAATCTCAGCGCAATAAAATTCAAGGATTCACGGAGGTCAATGGGGATATGAACACTGTTCTTGCTTATTGTAGAACAGCAGTGCCTGAATTAGCGAACTCGCTTATTCCATGCACTATTAAAAGGGCATCTGAAAGAAATAGAGGGCCAGGTGGAATCTTTTACGGGTGTTTTTTGTACGGGCACCCTAGGACTCCGGGCCCGGGGTCACTCAATTACCCCTTTTGGACATATTCCTTAAATACACAGACGGTACTGACTATTAATAAATGTTTTTATTATGCATAAGATAATATTATCAGGTATAACTGTAGACTGTTTTTAAAAATCCGTAATATACGTAAAATTATTTCATTGGCACTTCGAAGATGTTTCCAGACTGCCTTTAGAAAATTTACAAACACGACCATTATTTGTTGATTTCTTGCAATTTACATACATACAATTTTCATTGTGGCGTCGAGTGCCCCCTTTAATAAAAAGCTCTGCAGTCAGTCATGAAGTCACGCTAACATGGCTTATTTTCTTGTATATCCCTACCGTCCCTGTCTGACGATCACCGCAAAAAAGGGAGGTAGCGTTATATTTTTTCTTGTTAGATCTAGGGGCAATGTGATGCTTATTACATGCACTATTAAAAGGGCATCTGAAATAAATAGCGGGCCCGGTGGAATCTTTTACGGGTGTTTTTTTTTGTACGGGCCCCTAGGGACTCCGGGCCCGGGGTCACTCAATTACCCCTTTTGACCCCCTCTCGACGGTACTGACTATTAATAAATGCTGTTATTTTTATGCATAAGATAATATTATCAGGTATAACTGTAGACTGTTTTTAAAAATCCGTAATACACGTAAATTATTTCATTGGCACTTCGAAGATGTTTCCAGACTGCCTTTAGAAAATTTACAAACACGACCATTATTTGTTGATTTCTTGACTCATTTACATACATACAATTTTTATTGTGGCATCGAGTGCCCCCTTTAATAAAAAGCTCTGCAGTCAGTCATGAAGTCACGCTAACATGGCTTATTTTCTTGTATATCCCTACCGTCCCTGTCTGACGATCACCGCAAAAAAGGGAGGTAGCGTTATTTTTCTTGTTAGAGCTAGGGGCAATTGATGTTCAACATGTTTTGTTCAATGTTCAATATATTTCTCCTTGTACCCAGGTTTTCCTACAGTAGCTTATTAAACAGTCAAATACTGAGTACGAGAAAAGGTACTAGCCCTCCAGCGAGTGCCCCTGCACTGAAAAAGCAAAATAATGTGTATTATTATTGTTGCCAATATCCAACATGGCCCATTCACAGCATTTGCAGAATTACAATACAGACGGGTATTTGTCCAATCTACAAAATATCACAGACCGTCACCTACCAGAACATAAACCTGCCCTCAATGTTTGTCAACGTATTCCCAAAAGTAAAAAAATAAATGCAAGTATTTATATAGCGCTTTATACAATTAAGTCTCAAAGCGCTTTGCATTTATTCCGCTGTCACTAGGATAAATCACATTTTTTTCACATATTGAAAATTCGGCAGCCAATTATAACGACGCACAGTATGACTACCCCTAACAGCTCCCCATTTACACCTGGGTGAAGTGAGACAAGCGAGATAAAGTACCTTGCCCAGGAACAACACGTTCGGGCTCGAACTCACAACCAAACGATCACGAGTCCTGCGCTTTTCCACTGGACCACACGTGCTCTCTAAGATTTATCCTAAGTAGTTACAATTAATCCATGGATACCATCCGGGTGCTATTAGAAGTTTACCAAAAACCTGAACTGTCTAGCGACACTGGAAGAAATGGCATCAACATCAACCAGCCATCGGCATTCTTCACGCTCAAAGACAACAGAGGAAATCATATTGAACTCATATTGCATCTTCTGCAACAAAAAAGGCAAAATCCATATAACTCAAGCTGACGGTCCCATAAGTCAGGGTACGTCTTCCTTTGAACGCGGTGGGTAGAAATGAGTATTGAAAATCCAATCTGGGCTTACTATAATTTCTTCTGTTGTCTTTGAGCGTGATGAACACCGATGGCTGGTTGATGTGTTGATGCCATTTTTCCAATGGCGCTAGACAGTCAAAGTTTTTGTAAACTTCTAATAGTACCCTAATGATATACATGGAACGGTTGTAACTCCTTTTGGAGCAAGTTTATGCTCTGTCAGGGGATGGTTGTTGATATTTTGTTTATATGTACCCTTAACTTGTAGCAGCAACTACAACCTAAGAGGAAGGCGAACATGCACATACCATGGATTTATTACACATTATGGCTTACAAAAATGCATGATAGATATTCTGAAGGGGTAAATGGAGTGGTACAAAGGTCGCTTAAGTGAAATTGGGATCACAAAAGGCCATATGGACATTAATCATTCCATTTTCCATTAATGATTCCATTTTGAAGAAGAAAGCACACAGAACTGTGTTTGCCTGGTCCCAAGAATTCCAAAATGTATACCTTAGTTGATGCTCTCTACACAATTTATTTTAGAGACCTATACTATATTTATTGCAAGTTTTCTCCCCACACTCTTCAACTGTGTAAATCCCATTAGCAGAAGTTGAAACGGCGTGAACTTGTATAACTGCCGATATTTGCATTAGGTGTTGATGGAAGTTTCTAATTTTTGCAGGATAAGAAGATAATTTACAAAGCTATATGCTGACAACAAAATTTAACGGTTGAGTGAACCCTAAAAGGGCGCAAGCCATGAGAACCATAGCACAATTCTTTTTGAGACATCTCTCTTTATTGAGATTGACCACTCTTAATTAAAAAATCAATGTTCATTTGTAGTTTATGAAAATGCCCGCAAATTACAATATAAGTAAAATGCTGTACAATTAAATACGGTAATATGTGATTGTGTTAAATCTAGGCCTTTGTAATATATGCGTTTATTGACATTTGCAATACTTATCCCATTCATTAACACCTAAGTGGACAAGGTGTGGGGTTCATATAGGGACCCGCAAACTACATTTTGTCAGTTCTGCGACTAACGATATACTTTTTCCAGCTCATATTTTTGTATTTGTCTAACTCTTGGATACACATTTTTTCATGAAAATAATATCAAAATCCATCGCCCCGTTAGGGTCTAATTAGAAAAGTGCGGATCCTAGGGCCGGCCCCTTGTCCACCAACAGGAGTGTCAGCAAAATATTAAAACAAGTCAATATGAATATCTTTCCTGTTTAAGTATTTACATATTTATGTAATTAATAAATAATAACAAAAAAAGTTAACCCTTTATATGCTGATAGCGATCACTTTGCTTTTGCCATATATCCATCTCACCAATGGGAAAGTTAAACGGAAGACAATGCCACCTAACAAAAACATGACATATTAAAAATGATCAATCAATATAGATAGTTTTAATTGTCGGAGAATTTCAAAATAATGTTTTTCCTCAACTTTTAGGTTTCTATGCAGGATTCTAATTTTATTGTTTAATTGTTAATGTCTTATGACCTGCGTGTGTGGTATAAATTTCGTGCAAAAATTTATGTGCTAATTTGGTCGGTCATTTCGTGACTTCATAACGAGTCTAACATATTTTTTTTTTTAAATTATTAATTTTATGTAAATCATTTTATGACATTTCGAACGTCTTTATCACCCGAACCCCTGATTTTACAGACGCTTGTGGCCAGTGATCGTGGTTTATCAACCCGAAAAAGCCCACACGGTCAATGGTCAGTGCAGTGTTCGTGCTATTTGACCACATTAGCTCAAGCTCACTCTTTTCCGCTCTTTACTATTCTCTTTATTTCCCTCCCTCCCTCCCTCCCTCGACATGTACGAAATCTATATTATTAAAACGCAACTTTGCATGGAGAGCGCCATCGGATTGGGAATTTTATTGCGTTTCCTCCTTTTTCCAGCGTAGCACCAGTAGTCATCGGCCAATCATAACCTTGCTTTCACAGCACAGTTATTTAAAGACTTGCTGATTTGCCAACGACCGGTATATGTTATGCAATGGGGACTCCATGGTGATCGCACATGACCTTGGTGTCACGCGTGGTGTGAACTGGGCGTGAACGCATCGTCGTGCACGTGTGCATGTCACGTCGCTCGCATATGATTCTCGCGCGTGATCATCTGTACGCCTGACTACGCATCCCGTTGGTACGCCACTGGAAGAGAACGGTTAGAGAGGCCGGCTGAGAAAGAGTGAGGGAGGGGGAGAGGTAGGAGAGAGATAGAGGGGAGAGAGAGAGAGAGAGAGGGAGGGAGAGGGAAAGTGACGCAGATGAGAGAAAAGTACTTTGTAGAGGGGGGAAATGTTGAGGCATATAGAAAGAGTGAGAGAGAGGGGGAGAGATGGTCACATAGAAAGAGAGAGGGAGAGGTGGTTGAGGGAGACGGAATGAGAAAGAAAACGTTATTTGTAGAGGGGGAAATGTTGAGGGATACAGAGAAAAAGAAAGAAAACTGGAAGGAGGAAGCCAGAGGAGGGTCATAAACTGCAGGTTGTCGGGAACTTTGAGTTTGAGGAGTAGTGAGAAAAAAATGTGGCTATAACAGGAACTTACGGGTTAGCACATGGGGAGTACTTTTGAGATAAAAAGATTAAACATTTAATTTAAAAGGTTACATATATGAAATAATGTTTTATTATTTAGAAAATGAGAACTACGACTACATACATAGATAAAATGGTTCTGGTGTGACGCAAACTACGGGTTATGATAGGGGAGTAGTTTTGAAAAGATGATTAAAAAGTACGGAAAGTTGTACGGGATTAAATATTGACGTTTCCTTAGAAAATGGCAACTACATGAGCTACAGGATATGACGGAAACTAAAGGAACTTAACTTATTAAAAGTGTTAATAATTTTGTGACTCGAGTAATTTATTACGGGAGTTTGAGGTGGTGTCGCCGTAGTATCAGTGATATCGCTTCTGTTTCAGTGATTGCTTCCATTTCAGTGATCGCTCCACTTCACTCAGCTAGCGGGAGCACGCGCGAAGCGCGGGCCTCCCGCTAGTCCCTATGAAATCGCATTTTGTAGCGTATTAGCCAATGTAGCGTCCAAGCCCGTCACACACGTGCGCATTCGTATACCTGATTTCAAATCGTTTGACCAATCCTGATGGTAATAAAAAGGTCAAGATCGCCACCCCTCAATTGATACCATACCCTAACGCTATTGAATCTTACAAAATCTCAAAAAATGTACAGCTGGTGTTTCATATTTGTGTAATTTTGTTAAGATTTTTGTAGATAAATGTGATTTTGTAAGATTCAGTGATTTAAGTAAAGTGAACCACACACACATCCACACACATCCACACACACACACACATACGCACACACACACACACCCACATACACACACACATACACATACACACACACACACACACACATGCACACCCACACTCGCACACACACATTCTTATGTTGAGCAGCCCATCCCCGGACAATTTTGGCCTAATAATGAAATAAATTATTGAGTAGAAGATCACCTTCTGAGACTGCATATATATAACAGTGTATTTTGAGGTCACATACCAAAGTCAAAGGTCATGTGAGGTCCAGATGTGCAATGGTTATTTTTTGGCTGTGTGGTGAGTACGGTTGTTTGGGGTTAGAGCGTGTAGGTGCGCCTGGCTACGAGGCATCGTAGCTCTGTAGCCATGGCGCCTATGTTCAAGGGTATTAGGTTTGGTAGGCATCATTTTGCAGCAAGGTTTGAGAAGTGGTGAGTTATATTCACACCGATAATCTTTAGGCCTATTTATCTTTTATTATTTTTAGAATTCGCTGTTGCTGTTAGGATGGCATGTCCTACCCCCTGCAACTATCGAAGACTGCAAATTAATCTCGACAATAGCTTTTATAGAAGTCACGCCGTAAAGGGCCGATATATACAAAGTCACACGGTGTTGTGGTTTAGGATATAAAAATCATTATGAGGCGGATAGTCCAGAACGCTCCTGGGTCGAATTCATATCAAATTCGGGAATGTTAAATTAAGGTCCGTAACCATTACTCTAGGCCAAAATGGCAATGAGCGTTGTTCCAAAAACACACCATTAGTGTCAAAACAGTGCAAAATTTACCCCTCATTCCCAAAACGACGTCCGATGGCGAAAATGCGATCCTTTTCCCACGTGTTTAGTAAAGCGGATGCGTAGCGCGTATATATCTGAGTGTGGTTCCCCCGGGGCAAAAAATAATACGTCAAACAATGCCGTGACGTCACCACTTCTTAAATTTTCCAAAAATTGGCCCGCAAACTCATAATAAGAGTCCAATTCAAAAATCAACTGTTGAAATTCATACTTTAATAATCTATCTTCATGTATGACCGGTTATTTGAGATAATGACCGTCCCGTGATCTTGCTATTTGATGACAAAGTAGAAGGTAAATTCCTGCTTCCAAGGCCGAAATGTGAAGACGTCTATCCGATTTTGTTTTTTGCTCGCTGTCGCGTATTGGCCGCATGGCGGCGGGCTGTTAGCGTCAAGTTGTAAGATAGGCTGAACATTTAATATTGACAATTGAAAAGTTGATGTTCAATTGGAACCAAACTTGAGTGGTAGGTGCATCATTGGATCCCTCATTTGTTGATAAGGTCAGAGATCACTTTACGCCGGTACTAAAATTTACATGCCTTTCTTCCATTTTTGAGCATCAACTTAATCAACTAAACTAATACAATACGCAATTTATTCTCTTTTCTCATAAAATAAATCTGAATCGATTTCTGCAGTACTTTATGATACATTCCCGGAAAGGAATTCACCGCTACAATTAATTCACACTTTACTATTGATACTTTACTATTCTATCCAATTATATGGATATTATATTAGCAGAAAACACTGTCGAATTGTATTTTGCTCCTTCTCATTATTAGTATCGTCGGGTGTATTACATACGTTAAACAAAATACGAATTTTTGTTTTTGAGAAAAAAAAAGACTAAAGAGTCGGTAAACACCCATATTGACGATTCAAACGATCAAATCTGATTAAGAAACGATATGAACAATTGACAATAATTTATTTTAGCTAATATTCTTGAATTCTTACTTGATAAAATGGCTGTAATACATTGGAAAAGTTACTCATCTTGGTTTTGGTAGAATACAATCCAACACCCATAGTGGGGAAAACGGATCGGTGACGTGTGTGCGTGTGAGTGAAGCGAAACTATTTAGTACAGCGCCTTCAAGTTGCTTTTTGAATGTCTTTGGCTCTTGGATTTGTACAAGCGAGTCCGGTAATGAATTCCAATCTGTTACTGTTCTGGGAAGAAATAGTCTAGCAGATTATATGGGTTCCCATGCACCCCCTTAAAACAAAATTCTAACATGATTTTTAGAATCTCTACGACATCCACTTAAAGAATTTTGATGTTACCACGGGGTCCGTTTGGCGGCCATCTTGGATTAAGACGGGTTAATCGTACAAAGTGGTTCAATTTATTTGAAAAACATTTATCGCTATATTGGCGAAATTCAAAACAAGAGAAGAGGAGCGATTTGGGGTTCCTTTACATTGGAAGATGCATTGCGCAACAAGACTTGTGCAATCGCCTACGTCATACGTATTTGCCAAGGTCAGAGAAGGAAAGCTTAAGCGTATTTTTGGGCGTAAAATCGCAACGAAATATAGGGTTAGTTTTTGGCTTATAGCGGCTATATTATACGATTATTTTTTTTGGAAAAGATATTTTTGGCATCCTGAAGCTTTCCATTGGTATATAGCTTAATATATGCCATCCGAGCAATGTGGATCACCTTTAAGTTAAAATTGAAGTAATATGAGAAATCCGTAAAAGTGAATGCCCTATTTATACTGGAAACACACGTGAATTTACTTATACGTCGTTATATTTTACCATGAATGAAAAAGTATAAAGTAACCCCATATTCAGTAATCTACATAAAATGTTCTTTAATTTGATACCAAACTCGATATACTTTGAATATGATTTACTATATGTGACCCTATTTCCAGTCCCCATGGAGCAAGTTGATTTAGTTGTCACTAGGGATATTCTTTCGAGGTCAATGAACACGTTGACATCCATCAAGCTTTGGGATCTCGACATGCCAGGTACTCTTATCTTGCTCCCTGTGTACTAAGTATTATCATGGACATAAGAGAAGAAGGACCTACAATACACTGACTAGTTTCAAAGACCCTATCACGTTGCCGCCATTCGTTATTAAATCTCACCATAGTCAGCAGGAGAGCTGTCTCTCAGCAGGTGAGCTGCCAAGCAATCACTGTGAGATTCTTGCCCGAAATCATGGTCCAGGACAATAACCAGTTGAATTACCTCTATGTAGGTGCCTATATGTATGTACGCATGTGGGTGCGTGTATGTATGAGCATGCGTGCGTATGTACCCATGCCTGTAAGAGAGGAATTGAGTACATACATGCATGTATGCATGTACGTGTGCATATGGGTGTTTATCATGTTTATGGGCGAATGGGTATTTGCCCATGTCTGTATGGACGTAGGCATGCATGTGTAGTGTATGTATTCATGCATGCGGGCGTACTCTTGTGATGCCCATGTCTGTATGGACGTAATGCATGTCATGTGTGGAGTGTATGTATGCATGCATGCGGGCGTACGCTTGTGGATGTGTATTGGCTTGTAAGCATATGCGTGTACCTGCGTTTCTGCGTGCGATGCGAGTAAGTATGCGCGAGTGCGCAGGTGTGTATGTATGTGTATGCGTGCGTCGATGCGTGTATGCATGCGTGCATTTCATTTGTATGTTAATATCAATATTATAATTATTCGTTCATTATACGTTATAACAACATGTAGTTAGCCACCAAATTTTATATTATAATTCTATTTTTCTCCGGGTGGCGAAAATATAACGTTGCATAGATTCTGTTCAACGATCCATTACAAATCTCAAGGGTTGTTAATCTAACTGAAGGAGTCACATTGAATTTTTTAAATTGTAAATTGTTGTATGTTTTATTTTCTGTTATATGTCTGTGTCTAAACAAGATGTTTGTGTTCAATGCACTAAAACAATAAAACAATGCCATAGGAATATATTATGCAAAATATATGTTCATAAAAAGTATATTAAAAAAGTTCAAAACAGTTCAAAAATACTGAATGGATGTGTAGCCCATGTATCACAGCAAATAAACCCCTAATGATGTTAATGATGAGATAAGTGATCATGACGAAACTGTAAAATTTAATAATATTTGACTTTAAGGAAATATGACGACATGGCCTTTAATCCACAAGATTGAAAGTCTTCAAACGAATTAGATGATGACCAACATTATAAATTCCCCAAAATCTTATTTTACTTCAGATCAGTTTTGTTCAAGTTCACTTACTCACGGTGGAGTTTACCATGATGAATGACTAATATAAGAAGCATATATCTAAGACTTTGAAAATAACTCAAAGCCTGTATTAAAAGTTTAAATCATAATTTACAATAATAGCCTACTGAAACACATTTGAAAGGATGATAAAACCCCATGAAAATATACATCTTCCAGGATTAAATTTCGAAATATATGAACAAAAATTGGCCGTAAAAGTGGTGTTGTTATGTTACTATCAAAAAATGTCAAAATATAAATTAAAGAAAAGAGCTATGTTGTGCCCATCTAATTTTATGAATCTAGTTTTATTGAAATTTGAAAACTAACAACCAAAAGAATATTATAGTTGGCGAAGGCTACAGAACTCATACGGCTATAGACGATGTACCGCAGATATTGATCCAATTATAAGATTATAAGCTGCCAGAAACAAAAGTTTGTATTATGGAATGGGAGACTTCAACATGATCTTCTTAAAGATGATAGTGATAGAGCAATTAGGCAACTCATGATATCTTGACTTATATAGTTCCCTTCTTTGATACCCACCATCTATAAACCAATCGAAGAATAACATGTGAGTTACCACGCGAACTTATAGACAATAAGTAACTAATTTGAGAATCTTGTTGAATCAGCCTTTTTTTAATACTGATAACACAGATTATCTGCCAATGATATTAGGCAACTGATACAATTTTAAATAAATAAACAATCTAAAAATGAGGAAAAAAATAATATATAAAAGAATTCTTAATAGTGGAAATATCGCAAAACTAAAAAGAGACATCAAATGTCAAGTCGGAACGAAGTTCTTGATAACAATAATGCTGATGACGATTATAACACGTTTGTAGATAAGTTTTGAAGTGTTATGAGGAAATGCATTCCATTGAAAAAAGGTTGTTTTTTTTTATCTAATAATAGAAAAGAAACAATATTGTATTCGACACAGACATTGCGCAAGATTGAGTTCTAAATAAAGAATTAAGATAAGTAAGCAACTGGTTCAAAGCCAATAAAGTATCAGTAAACGCCAGTAAACAAATTACATGGTATTGGATACACCGAAACTCACTTCGAGGAATGAATATCTCTGGTCATGACAATGGAAACAAAATAACATGGAAACCAGATCTTGAAAGATTAAAGTAGTATACAACATTTCTGGTGGTATTGATAGACGAAAAAACCTTACTGGAAAGGTCATATTGATTAATCTATCAAAACAATATCACGAAACATTGTGTTTTAAACAAATTAAAACATTTTATACCGGAATGTATACTTTACTCGCTATACTGTACTCTAATTTTGCCTATTAATAAATTATGGAATCTTAATATGGGGGGGAATTACTTGGCAAAACGTACCTAGAGATTCAATATAAGCTTCAAAAATGGGGCAGTGAGGACAATATCAAATAGTTAGTAATTACAGAAGCCATAATGCACCCTTATTTGCCAGATATAACGCTTAAATATAGAGATATATACCAAACTAGAGCTTGGTTTATATTTAGTATAAAATATTCCATTAACAAATTGCCGAGGACATTAAGGTTATTTTAGGAAAGGAATGACTTTCCAAGTTATGGCAAGCGAAATAGCCAACAATATAATCTTACGAGAAATAAGAAAGTTTTTCTGATCAATCCGTGTGAACATCTGGTCATATTCGTTGGAAAAAAGTGGGAAACACTACAAAATTCGAAATCAGTACCACACAGGTAGAACAACACTATGTAAAAAATATATATGTAAAAAATCCTGGCATATTTAGGAAAATTACATATTATGTAAAAGCTGTAAATATACCGGGCATTAACATTTGTGAAAGTATACTTAATATTTGATATGCTATTATATTATTTTACTTATTTTATGTAAAATTTACACATCGTTTTTGTAAAAAGAAAACAAAAAGACATAAAATACTGTAAACAAACTCATTACATATGTGTTGAAACCAATATGAAATGCGCGGTAAAGTTAGAGAAAATAGTTTAAATAAACTTATGTGAAGTAATGTCACGACACGAGCGAGCCCGGCACAATTGAAAATGGTGGATCTTGGAGAGTGGCGTAGCCTCATGGAGTCTTGGGTATTGGGAACTTATATTGACGTATTGTTCTATCTGTATCGATGCGTTTGTGTACAATATAATCATGATTTTAGACCAGGGAATATGAGCTGCTTATAATTCTCAGGATGATGGGTCATGACGAAAAGTAAGCTTTATCTCAGTCAAGTTGAACACACAGGGTCAGTACGTGTATACATAAAGTACGTGCGATTATAGTAAGCCCATTTTGCATATGAAAGTTGGGCTCATACGATACCAACAGTGTTTACCACTGTAGTATTATACAGGCATACAGCTGTCATTTGTAATAACTCGCCTCTCACCCCCGGGGAAGGTGCACAAATTGTCAGTCACTTATATACTGTGTTGTTTTTTGAGCTGAATACACTTGTTGATTCTTGTCAAGACCCTAAGTGTCTGTTTGTGACTATTTTGTGTGAATTATTTTCCCTAATTTACATCTATATTATGTAAACATTTTACATAATTGTGTTCACATGTTTATATAATTTACATGTAAGCATTTTACATAATTGTGTTCAAATATTTACATAATTTATATGTAAAAGATTACATAATTGAGTTCAAATATTTACATAAATAACAAGTGATTACATAATTTACATAAATTACATAATTCTGACAAGAATTATTACATAAATTATGGTGTTTTAAGTTTTACATAATGATTTGGTAAATGTTTACACAGCTGATAATACATATATTTTATGTGCACTTTTTACATAATTAATGTGTACATTTTTACATTTACAAGTTTTACATAATTGTTACATAAAAATTATGGTGTTCTGTTTTTACATAGTAAACATGCGATTTTTTACACAGGCTGTGTAATTATTTCTCTGTGTGTACCTCACTTTCGCAAACAACTTAAAAGTGAACTTATTTCCAAATATAAAGAATAATTTTTGCATTATTTTATTTATACTGTAATATGCTGTCGATTTCAATTTGAGTAACTTGAATCATGGTGCAATGAGGCGTTTTATCGTGTTTTGTTGATTGTTGTATGTCCTTATTTTTAGATATGTTGTAACATAACTTTCAGGGGTTGACCCCAGTCTGGTCTTATTGGCCTTTTGGTCAACTCCTCCATAAATTTTGTTTATGTAATTTGCTTTTGTGTAATATGATTTTTATGGAAATAAAGTTGAAGTTGAAGTATCTCATAAGGCAGCTCTACACTATTTTCTACTTCCCTCGCCAACTCCGAATTGTTTTTAATGTAATCTCCAACACTAAAATAAAATAATAATGAAATGAATTGTGTGCCTACAGACTGTCCCAATAAAAACTATACAATCAAACTAAAAATTATAAAAAATGTAAACTGTGCATTTTTGCCAGATATTTTGACTTTATTTGTTACACAAGATCCTAAGCTAAATCCTCGCTTTTATTCCATCCAATTTGATGGACCCTAAGCGGAGATAATGTCAGTTGAACACAAAGGATAAAATACCACTTGGGCCAGTTTCACCTTGAAGGTTCAAGAAAATAAAGGATAAGAGTTGCAACCCTTTGTGGGATTAACACCTTTTCAAACAAAAAATATTGTACAGATCAGAGTGAATTTATTATCCTGCATTGAACTAATCAAGATATTATTTTTTCAGTGAAAGCCTGAATTTATTCTGTGGTGGGTGGTGAATGAAATGAGGGACTCACTATCAGGGGGACAATGAATCATGAAATGCATGGAAAATTGCGGGAATTTGACTGCTGATGCTCTGAAAAACTAATTATGTAACAGTCTACAAGTATGTTGAGGGACAAATTTGCAACGCCTAATGTGAAGGGACAATTTACCTTCCCCATTCCCCACTGCTCCCAAGATGCCAGGGCGGAATACGATGACGAAATCAGTGTTCAACAAAGAAACAATAAAGGAAAGGATGGTGTGTTCAAAGGTTCTCAGTTTACTTTCAACAAGGGTGTTTTTATGGATCACTTCTGCTGAAACCTGGAGTAAGCTGAGACAACAAGGAATGTTTGGGAATTGAATGTCTCAATTGCTACATGTATTTCGTAGCAATTGCGAATATAAAGTTAATAAATTATGTTATATAACAGAAGCAGCAACCTGTATACCTACTTTTTATTTTACTTTCAATAAAGAATATCTTGAACGTGATTTTCAATGGCAAACGTCGTTATATCAGAATACCCGAAACTGGCCCAACGGTTTTTCAACTGTCGCAGATAATTAAGCCATAACTTCCGGAACCAGATCCCCCAAAATTACACCAACTAAAAATCTCATGTGAACGAGGGAACACTCCTAAAAAAGACTCAGTAAAAATCCAGTTGAGATTAACTTAAAATTTTGGCCAAAAAAATACTCTTGATGTTATGTGTTTTTGGGACAGTATGTGAGTGTGGAATTGAGCCTACGACCTTTTCGATTACAAAGCGATCGCCTGCAAAACGCCCCGCCACGTAATTCAAAAACCGGTGTTACGAACGGCGAGTGCAGTGATGAGTGCCCTACCTATTGTGTTCTCCATTGGGTAATGAATGCAGCACCTATTTCATCGCCAATTTCCAGTAACATACAGGTCAAAAGGTCACGGTTTTCAGTGTATGTGTATGGTATCTAAGACACTTCTATCATGGGGACTCACAAGTTTCTTACACCGACAAAAAGTCGTTCTGTTGT